>JADWQK010001584.1:0-288101 GCA_017933935.1 Sesamia nonagrioides
GAAAAATAACTTCGCAATGAAATATTGATACGTTTTTTATTTGAAAATCTTTTGGGATATTTTCAGAAAGCAATGTTTCAGAAACTCGGAGAATTTACTTACGCTTTTTCCCATTAGGATGGCCAAAAAATTAAAGCATAAGTTTATTAAATTAGTATCTATTCTATATTAATATATAAAGATGAAGAGTTTGTTAGTTTGTTTGAACGTGCTAATCTCAGAAACTACTGCAACTGGTCCGATTTGTAAAATTATTTTTGCGTTAGATAGCCCATTAATCCAGGAAGGTTTTAGACTATATAACATCAATCGCTGCGACGGCTACGAGCGGAGCATAACTAACTCCACAACTCCACGCGAACGAAGTCGCTGGCGGCTGCTAGTTTTATATTTAAAACATATGTCCATTTTTAAGTTAAGAGAAATCAGTAATTTACATAAAACGTCTTTGCCAGAAGTACAATAGGTACCATCAGCGATATCATTTAGATCATCATCATTATCCCAGCGTTAATCCCAGTCGCATCCGAAGCCTTTTCAGCTTTGGAGTCTGGGGTCCGCTTACCAGTCCAACTGCTGATATGGCTAAACTTCGACATTTTCCATGAAGCGACTGCCGTCTGACCTCCACAACCCGAAGGGGACATCGAAGCATTGCAGTTAGACCAATTGTTGGACTTTTGAGGGCTCCGACGACCCGTAACGACTGCCATTAGATGTTCGTATGGCAACCGGGACCAACGGCTTAACGTGCTTTCCGAGGCACGACCAGACCAGTGCAAACATTCATATTAATGCATACAAATAAGTATTTGTATGCATGAATATGAATGTTTCACCGCACAGTGCAAGTGCACTGTGCGGGGATCGAACCCGCACCACCTTGCGCACCGGCCGCGTCCGCTACCGCTACGCCGCGGAGGCTTTCCAAGCGATATCATTTATACAACGTGTAACAAAAAGGGTATATACATACCAAGGGCATGGCATCTTTATATGATATCAAACGATATCGGAATGGTTTCAACTCAAAATAAAATACTCAAAAAATTGGTACCAAATTTTCGGTTTCGTATGTTTCTTAAAATCAAATCATAACAAACGTGGCACCACACTACATACGTTAATAACTACTCGTTACCCGTCACGTTACTTGCCAAAATCCGATAAATGTCTTCAATATCTCTGTGCGACTAGTACGATAGTAGCCTATCACAGGCGGTGTTTTTCCTCATAACTTCCTAACATAAAGAGAAAGGATAAAAAACCCTTCCAATATCGTTTGATATCATGTAAAGATGCCATGCCTTTGTTATGTATATACCCTTTATGTTATACGTTGTATAATTATCATAATTTAGTCTTCTAAAGATTGATTCTAGTACTGCGCAGTTTTTAAATAATACACATCGTGGACGAAAAGCATAAAACCGTGAAAGTTGAATGGAAGATTCAACTTTAACAAGATGTCTTTAATACAATATACAACGTGTAACAAAAAGGGTATATACATACTAAGGCCATGGCATCTTTAGATGATATCAAACGATATCGGAAGGGTTTCAACTCAAAATAAAATACTCAAAAAATTGGTACCAAATTTTCGGTTTCGTGTGTTTCTTAAAATCAAATCATAACAAACGTGGCAGCACACTACATACGTTAATTACTACTCGTTACCCGTCACGTTACTTGCCAAAATCCGATAAATATCTTCAATATCTCTGTGCGACTAGTATGATAGTAGCCTATCACAGGCGATGTTTTTCCTCATAACTTCCTAACATAAAGAGATAGGATTAAAAAACCCTTCCAATATCGTTTGATATCATAATTATAAAGATGCCATGCCTTTATTATGTATATACCCTTTATGTTACACGTTGTATATACAATATGTAACGAAAACCCTGTCCGATCCGTGAAGGTATTGTTAGGTATCGTTAACTGATTCTAATAATGGCTCCAAAGCAGGGCTAAACTTAAAAAAAAATCTCCCTAAAAATAAATATTATTTCGAAAAAGCGAGGTACCTATCTTAATACATGAGCGGTAGGCAACACAGTAGGCATACATGCGCGGGTAAAGGGGGTCAGGGCACGTGGCACGTGACCGCACCTCTCATAATAATACTGTCCAAAACGGTATTGTCACTTTTTAAAAATTACCAAATTTTGGGGAAGTTGGAATGAATTCGTGGAAAAAAAGATTATTTCAAAATTCATTAGAATTGTCACTATGGTGATTATGTAAAATTTCATATTTTATTTGGTCACGTGTATACCTAACCTTTATTATCCTTTTGGGTCGGACGGGGTTTTCTTTACATATTGTATACACTATAGGTACATATATACAAAACATGATATAATAACCTTTGTCTCCAACACATGCCTAACTAACATTACCACTTCGACAAACAATTTTAATACTAGAATAATAAAGTTTTACGAGCAATATCTGACGTCTGACCGACGACAGAATGACCCGGTCGATACCTCGCCTAGTCAAGATAATATACCAATTACGTCATTTGGACGCACTGATGTGCGTGTTTAGACGCCTCTCACATCGGCATAAATTTTGCACATAGTTATGAATATTTCAGTTTTAGAAATTATTGAAAGTGCGGGAAGAAAAAGAGATACTTAATTTTTTATGGGGTCTTTAAAAGTTTCAGATGATATGGTTGGCGAAGTGGCTGAGTGGTCGATTGCTGCGCTGCGTGTCGCGGGTTCGATTCTCGCACGGAATAAATATTTGTATGAAATACAGGTAGTTGTTTCGGGTCTGGCTGTTTGTATATGGGAGTTTAAGTGTTTGTTACCGTACTCACGATCCAGGAGTTTTTATCCTAGTGTGTCGATGGGTGAGCGTTGGGGACTGTCTTATATAATATTGACGTTCAAAAAGTGCCGATTCTCAGCCAAATTTGAATGAACGACTTTTGATTTTTGTGGAGTAAAAAAAAAATATATATATTTAGTATGGTTTGCGGACGATACCAGTATCTTTTTTCTTTAAAACTTCTTCCTTTGGATATTTATGTAGAGTGAAGGTTTCCAGGCTTAGTTACGTTTTTCCTTTGTTTTTTGTTGTTGTAAATAATAAACTAGTGTTTCACTCAAAAGAACTGAGTGAATGAGACCAAGACGGCAGTTCAGCAAGGTGATGTCCTTGTCCGATGAAGGCCAGCCCGCGCCGCAGCTGAGCCAGTAATATCATAATTTCCCAACAATAACCTCTGGGTTTGTTTCGGCGTTTCTTTTCAGAGCTAGTACTAGAAAACGCCGCGGTCATCAAACCATTAAGTATAACTTTCGATCCAGCCGTCCCCTGCTGTCCTCTCTAGCGACGCCCTAAGCCGAGGTTCGTACCCCACAGGGGGTGCCCTTAGTGCGTAGTCGCTTAATTTTAAGTTAGTTTTAAGTGCCCCTGGCTGGAGGTTTTAATTTTTAATTAAGGCATCCACAGGAAAGTCCGGTTAAGTAGTTATGGCCTCTGATGGCCACCTACGAGATGTCATATCAATAAAAAAAAAACAAGGTGATGAAATGTTTAACCGAACAACACGACAAACGATGCTGCGTCAGAGGGAGATTGATCTGGACACCCTCCACGACCAAACTCCTGACACAACAATATTTGGCCCATCGTACCAGGCACACAATAGAAACATAACTGCTCAGACCCTTCCTCACAACGACGAACAACACGACGAATCGCATGGCGGCAAGACTTTGTCTGGTGGGTGGTAACTTCTGCCGGCAGTCCATGTTATGGCTTACCACCGAGAAAAAACGTAACGTATAATAAATAACGTTGTATACGAATAAAATGTAAAATAATTATCTAACTTTGTATTATTATGATTATTACTAAAACCTACTACTATCCTCTTCCCGAAATTTGACATTCATCTTAAAGGATTCACTTCTAATTGTGAATTGCACTTATGATTATTTTAAATGTTATAACTAATGCTTGACTGCAATCTCCCCTGATGATAAGCAGTGATGTAATAAAATAAATAAATATATACGGACAAATCACACAGATTGAGCTAGCCCCAAAGTAAGTTCGAGACTTGTGTTATGGGATACTAACTCAACGATACTATATTTTATAATAGATACATATATAGATAAATATCCAAGACCCAGGCCAATCAGGAAAAGATCGTTTTCCATCATGACCTGGCCGGGGATCGAACCCGGGGCCTCCACGTCGCAGGCAGGCGTGTTGACCGCTGCGCCACGGAGGACGTCAAATATCGTTATAATCGTTGATGGTAAAGCGCACTGGTTTATTAAGAGCCTATTCACTCTAGACTTGAAAACTCTTAAATTGTTATCAGACGTGAAAACCGCTACAGATCAGGCAATTCTACCTGACCTGGATCTGCTGCTTGGATCTGCTACTCCAAAGGATTGTAACAATTTTGTTACAATCCTTTGTAGTAGCAGATTTTACTTATTTTTTTTTTTATTTTTTTTAATAATTATAAACTAGTGCTTGACTGCAATCCCGCCTGATGGTAAGCAGTGATGCAATCGTTGAGTGTAAAGCGCACTAGTTTATTAAGCGTATTCACTTAAAAAACTTAGGAATAGGAAGGATGACGGCAGTTGAACGAGGTGATGCAATGTTAAACCCAAGACCAACACGACCAAACGATGCTGCGCTAGAGGGAGATTGATCTGGAGACTCTCAACGACCAAATTCCCGAGACAACAACATTTGGCGCTTCGTACCCGCCACACATCGCAACACAACTGCTCAGACCCGTCCTCCGTACGGCTTCACCAGACATCATGCCGGAACACGACGAATCGCTTGGCGGCAAGACTTTGTCTGGTGGGTGGTAACTTCCGCCGGCAGCCGATGTTATGGCCTACCACCGAGACCTGCTACTAAATTTCATTTAAAACTGAAATTTAGTAGCAGTACGTCTACAGAACTCTATTCTTTATTATGGCAACTAAAATCGATGGATGTCGACTATTCTGCCAATGTCAAGTGGTTTGAGAAGCCAGAGTGTATGTAAAAAAAAAAGAAATAATTAAAATCAAAACTTTCGATGCTACAGCTGACCTTTGTAGATCTTGAGGGGTTAGTACTGGACTGAAACAAACAAAAACATAAAACTACACAATATTATATTATAATTGTTAGAATTGACATGAATGGACCTTATGTCGATGGCATAAGGTTCAATATCGCGTGACATGCAGTGTGTCACTTTTAAGTCCTATTTCGCTAGATCTAGACATTTCCTAGGTACAATAATAAAACGCATTGCTAGACTTAGCACGGCCTATCGAATGGTACAGGTCTCAACAGTTTTGTCAACAAAGTGTCGACATCGAAATTTCTAGAAACCCGTTTCCGGGAATTACCGTAGGTACTTCCGAGTGACCTCGAACTTATGTGCTATTATTATTACGTTTAGAGGAATCTGGAATGTTCGATCAGCTGGCCTATATAAAGCACCGCGACGCCGACGCAGAGTCAGTCTACACTCGACTAGCGATACGAAAACAGCGACAGTTAAGAAGCGATCTTTGAGAGTACCTACTGCGACAACTGTAACGAGAACTGTGAGTACTACGTGGAGTAACATCTGTACTGTTATTGTGTGTTTACAACACGGACTTCGTGGACATAAGGGAAGACTTCGGTGCAACGTCAGCGACATTCTACTTGTCATTGCCTTTAACCGGCGTTTAAGTACCCCTAGCCCGTAACAATTGGTGTCAGAAGTGGGATGCCGGTCACGCCAAGGGAAGACGAAAGAGTTCGCACGCGACGACAAGCAGCGATGGATTTGGCGCGTCAAGAGGAATAATCGCTTGGTGTCCCTGCACCCGTAGAAGATGCGGCCGTCGTAACACCGACGAATGTGAGTGCGCCTAGTACCAGCACTATTCCCGGAAGCAGCGGATCCGATTTATCGGTGTTACTGGCTCACTTGACGGCGCAAATAAAGTTGAGTATAGCAGAATCCCAGGCGCAAATAAAAGGCATAGTAGCAGAAGCCCAGGCAAAATCCCGGGCAGAAATCCAGGCACAAATCAAAAGTGTAGCAGAATCCCAAGCAAAATCCCAGGCAGAAATCCAGGCACAAATTAAAAATGTAGCAGAATCCCAGGCAAAATCCCAGCAACTAGTATTGGAACTAAACGGAAAGTGGGAAAAAACTAAAGAAGAGGTCAACGAGCTCAAAATAAAAGCAACACAACAAGATGCACGTATGGACCAGCAAGACACGCGCATAGACAAACAAGAAGCGCGTATGGACCACCAAGATACGCGTATAGACAAACAGGATGCTCGTATAGACAAACATGATGCGCGTTTCGAGACACTAGACAGCACCATCATGGAGTGTGAGAAAGAAATAAAATTCCTCCATGATAAGGTACAGAAAGGAGGCATCAAAGGGGTGATACCTAGTGCTTTGCCGACGTTCCAAGTACCTCATTTTGATGGAACAACGTCATGGGTGGCCTTCCGTCTACAGTTTGAAAAAGTCGCAAAAGGCAACAATTGGGACGACGATCAAGCGGTAACCGCTCTTACGCTTGCTCTGCGTGGTGATGCGGTACAAATTCTCGAAAATATTTCCGGCGATTGCAATACCCTAGCCTGTCTGCTAGAAGCGTTGGAGTCTAGATACGGGGAGAAACACCTCGAACATGTCTACAGGGCTCAACTCCGCGACCGCACACAGAAGAGCAGTGAGGGTTTGCAACAATGGGCAACGGAAATAGAACGCGTTGTTCGGAGGGCGTATGCATCAACACCGGGATTAATTGATGCTACTACGGTGCAAGCTTTTACTGATGGAATCCGAGATGCAGAAGTCAGGGCTGCAGTTCGTCTGGGTCACCATCAGACTCTGAAGGCAGCCGTGACACACGCTCTGGAGGTGGAAGCAGTACGCCAAGACGGCCGACAACAGCACCGCATTCGCGAGGTAACCCCAATAATTAAAACTCGGCAAGGACCAACCTGCTATGAGTGCGGCGAAAAGGGTCATATTCGGATCAATTGTCCCAGGAAGTCTAAGGGAAGAAGTACTTCTGGGACACAGGTGGAAGCCGAGGATTGAAACTAAGAACAGCCAGGGCTATGGGGCGAGTACTGGCTGGTCGACCTGAAGCCCCCATTATAACAGTATCACAAGTGGGCGATGGAAACAGTCTTATTATAGAAGGAGAACTGAATTGTAAGTCATGCAGTTTCACGTTGGATACTGGTGCATCAAGAACTATTGCACGACCGGAGCTATTTCCTCGGACCATAGCATGGAAAAGAGGGTCTTCACAATGCCGATTACAAACTGCCACCGGCCAACCAGTACTCGTCCTTGGTGAAACGAACGTGTCCTTGAAAATGGGTGATAAGACATTCACGCACCCTGTTTTAATAGCAAATATTACAGATGATTGCATAATAGGACTAGACTTTTTGAAGAAACAGCAGTGCGTCCTTAATGTAGCAAAAGGAGTATTGAGTTTTCCAGAACAAGAAGTATTTCTTCAAGGTGGAAAACAAGGGTCAGTGTACTGTTTAAGGAGAACGGTATTACCACCAAGATCAGAAACCTTAGTAAATATTAGACTATCACCAATAGGATGCCGTAAACGTTGCATTATAATAGAAGATTCTGGAGATCACCCAGACTGGATAACAGCAAGGACACTGATGATGATTTCCGATAAACCAAAAGTACGAATTATCAACGTTAGTAACAAAGAAATAATTCTTGAAAAGAATTGCATGCTGGGTGTGTGCGATCATGTAGCGTCTTTGAGAAAAACAGAGGCGCACGAAAAGGGACGTGATAAGAAGTGGCAGGAACATGTATCGACACTACTCGAAAATTGTAAGGGTAATTTAAACAAGTTCGAAAGTCACAAAGTTAAGCAACTGTTGTATAAATTTCATGACATCTTCTCTAAGACCGACAGTGACGTGGGAAGGACCGGGCTCGTCAAACACCATATAGATACGGGCGATACACAGCCGATAAGACAGAGACCACGTCGTATCCCCTTTGCAAGAGAACAGGAAGTGTCGAAAATGTTAAGAGATATGGAGAAAAATCGGATTATCGAAGCGTCTACCAGCCCTTGGTCATCTCCTGCTGTCCTAGTCAAGAAAAAGGATGGCAGTACAAGGTTTTGCGTTGACTACAGGATGTTGAATGATGCCACGAAAAAGGACAGTTATCCCCTGCCACGTATAGATGACACTTTGGACTTGCTAAGGGGCATGAAATGGTTCTCCACAGTTGACCTTAAAAGTGGATACTGGCAGGTGGAAATCTGTCAGCAGGATAAAGAAAAGACCGCTTTCACCACTGGTCCTGGGAACGGTCTCTGGCAATTCAATGTCATGCCTTTTGGACTGTGCAATGCTCCAGCTACATTTGAGCGCCTAATGGAGCGCATCTTGGTGGGGTTGCTTGGTGATGCATGCCTGGTCTATTTGGATGACATCATCATTATGGGACGAAACTTCGCAGAGCACCTACGCAATTTGGAGAAAGTCTTTCAGAAACTGCGTGAAGCAAATTTAAAACTCAGTCCTAGTAAGTGTACACTATTCCAGAAAGAGGTTGGATACTTGGGACACATTATTTCGGCGAAAGGAATTCGAACAGACCCTGAAAAAATAAAAGCCGTGTCGAAGTGGCCTACGCCTCGTAATAAAACTGAGGTACGCTCTTTCTTGGGTCTGTGTGCATATTACCGTCGGTTTGTGAAGAACTTCTCCGAGTTAGCGAAGCCGTTGCATCGTTTAACAGAGGAAAAGTGTCAATTTGAATGGAACTCTGACTGCGAACAGGCATTTGCTCTACTGAAAACTCACTTGTGTGAGGCTCCTGTACTAGGTTACCCTAGTAGGGAAGGCCGATTTTTGGTAGACACAGATGCCAGCAATGTGGGTATTGGAGGAGTTCTCTCTCAAACACAAGGAGATAGGCAGGTCGTTATCGCATATTTCAGCAAATGCCTTTCCAAGCCAGAAAGAAATTATTGTGTTACCCGCCGAGAACTTCTAGCCGTTGTTAAGACCCTACAACACTTAAAGAAATATTTGATTGGGAGGCAGTTTACACTTCGTACCGATCACGCTGCCTTACAGTGGCTCCTCCAGTTCAAAGACCCAGAAGGACAAGTAGCAAGGTGGATAGAGCAGCTGCAAGAATTTGACTTTGTCACTGAACATCGAAAAGGCAAGTCACACAATAATGCTGATGCTTTGTCTAGACGACCTTGCGAAGAATCTTGCCGACATTGTGCCAAACAGGAAAAGAAAGAGAACGTAAGGATTATCCAGGTGAACGCTTTGGACGACGACTGGGATAATCACTCACTGGAAGACGCACAAAAGGAAGACAGTGACCTGAAGGCAGTAATCGAGTGGAAGCAACGTGGCCAGAGGCCCGCTTGGAGTGAAATATCAGCGCTTAGCCCAACAGCAAAAAGTTACTGGGCTCAATGGGACAGCCTGATAATTGATAATGGAGTTCTCAAGAGGAAATGGGAATCACCCAGTGGACAGGAGGTCACCTTACAGATAGTTGTCCCCTGTGATAAAGTCGCGTCAGTGCTAAGACAGCTGCACGACGGAGTATCCGGAGGACATCTAGGAGTAAAGAAAACCCTGGAGAAGGTGAGAAAAAGATTCTATTGGGTGCATTGCCGCGAAGACGTAGAGGACTGGTGTAGAAAATGTGCAGCCTGCTCCTCAGTAAAGGGACCGCAAACGAGAGCCAGAGGTCGGCTGAAAGTGTACAATGTTGGTGCACCATGGGAAAGAGTTGCTGTCGATATAGCCGGGCCATTCCCTGTTACTGAAGAAGGGAATAGGTATATCATCGTCCTGCAAGACTATTTCAGCAAATGGCCAGAAGCTTTTGCAGTACCTAACCAAGAAGCTCATACAGTCGCCAAAAAGCTAGTTCACGAGGTGTTCTGTCGATTTGGCGTTCCCTTGGAGTTACACTCTGACCAGGGTAGAAATTTTGAGTCTTCACTATTTCAAGAGGTTTGCCAACTACTCGGGATACATAAGACTCGTACAACACCATATCACCCTCAGTCAGATGGAATGGTCGAAAGATTCAACCAGACGCTAGAGAATCATTTGTCCAAAGTAGTGGAAGAACACCAGAGGGACTGGGACCAATACATTCCACTCTTCTTAATGTCATACCGCTCTGCAACACATGATAGCACAAATTGCACACCGGCGAAAGTCAACTTCGGCCGAGAAATTAGACTACCAATAGATGCACTAACCGGAACACCTCCCGAAACTCCTATCCTAGCCGTCGACTATGTGGCCGACCTACGGCGTAAATTAGATGGAATACATGAGCTAGTGAGAGAGAATGGTCTGAAAACCAGTGAGAAAATGAAGATCCGATACGACCGCAAAGCTAACGTGCCCGGATTCGAAGAGGGAACTTTGGTATGGTTGCATAATCCCATTAGAAGAAAAGGAAAGAGTCCAAAGTTCCAAGCCAAATGGGAGGGTCCGTACACGATAGTAACCAGAATAAACGATGTCACCTACCGGATTAAGAAAGGACCTAGAGGCAAGCTGAAAATCGTACACGTAGACCGCCTAGCTCGCTATTATGGATCAAATCATGCTCGGGACGAGCATGACTAAGAAGGGGGCAATGTTACGAATGGACCTTATGTCGATGGCATAAGGTTCAATATCGCGTGACATGCAGTGTGTCACTTTTCAGCCCTATTCCTCCAGATCTAGACATTTTCTAGGTATAATAATAAAACGCATTACTAGACTTAGGACGGCCTATCGAATGGTACAGGTCTCAACAGTTTTGTCAACAAAGTGTCGACATCGAAATTTCTAGAAACCCGCTTCCGGGAATTACCGTAGGTACTTCCGAGTGACCTCGAAGTTATGTGCTATTATTATTACGTCTAGAGGAATCTGGAATGTTCGATCAGCTGGACTATATAAAGCACCGTGACGCCGACACAGAGTCAGTCTACACTCGACTAGCGATACGAAAACAGCGACAGTTAAGAGGCGATCTTTGAGAATACCTACTGCGACAATTGTAACGAGAACTGTGAGTACTACGTGGAGTAACATCTGTACTGTTATTGTGTGTTCACAACACCGACTTCGTGGACATAAGGGAAGACTTCGGTGCAACGTCAGCGACATTCTACTTGTCATTGCCTACAATCGACTGTACCTTCGTTGCCAATAAACTTCGTAACCCTTAACCATGCTTAAGGCGCTGTGTTCAGTAAAAATAGGCTTCTTAAAACAATTTTTTAGCCAAATGTATACATTTCAGAGCAGCCAAAATTTTATATGTTAATCTTGATTATATGTAGCAGGAAACCATTGTTTTCAAAACACGTTTTGAATTAATTTTCTCGATAGAAAAAAATCCTAAAGTAACCCCTAAAATTGAATTTATAACAGTTGTAACTGTATTATTAATCATCAAATCTTGATAAAATTGAGAAGAGCGATGTAAAATATAATAGTAAATGAAACCATTGTTTTTGTTTATCGATTTAACTAAGATATTCTAAAATAAATAATGTATTTAATGATAAATAACGTGAACGAAACGTCACTCCATCGCGGCGTCCATTGCCTTCTCTTTCACTTCTATGCTTAGCGACAGTGACCGCTGAGGCGCTGTGCTTGTCGGACCTATGTCACTTTTTGCTTTACCCCGCACAGAAAATAATTATATTTACGTGTCTGTTTGTTGATGAATAATCATATTTCGTTTTTGCCCGGGTTCAAACCCCAGGTTTACATTATATGCTTTTTGTAGATTTTAATTGAAATAAATGCTTTTTAATTTACTGTTGTATTTTTGCCGATATTTTATTTGATTTTTTTCTGTAATTATTCTTTTTACTTTTTCGCGGCACATTTTTCTTCACCTGTATGTGTTCGGGTTCAAACCCCAGCTTTACGTTGTATGCTTTTTGTTGGATTTCTTATTTGCAATTGTTTTTTTTTTTAATTATTATTAATTTATCCGATTTTCTGTATTTTTTGTAGTAATTGTTCCATCTTTTTAAATATATTCTTTTTGTAACAATTATAATGCAAACTAATATTTAAAATCAATTCGTTATAATTTTCTTTCTACAAATTTCTAGAAATTAATAATAAATAATAATAATAAGCCTTTATTTAACCATGAATTTCTTAGTTCATAATATAATTTAAAAAAAGAAAAACAATAAAAATAACAGTTAATTTGTATTATAATATTTCACTCGTACAAACCCGATTTCGATAAGAGTTGCAGTTTTGAAGAAGAAATCTTTTATTTTTTTAAATATCCGAAAATGCATTTTTTTTAACAGTTACTCTAAACAGCTGTTTATAAATAGTAATTTCTAGAAATGATATATTTCTGACAGTTTCATGAAAAAAGGACATAACACAAAAAATTTAAGCAGAACGGACAAAGCGCATTATAAAAATAAAAAAGAAAACAAAAAAAATAATAAAAAATGAAAATATGTACAAAATACACATTTTCGAAAATCGCAAGGTAAAGTCGGATTCGATCCTGGTGCTCGTCTAATGCGAACCGGGACTGTGACGAACAGAGCCAACCATGCTTCGGGGTTGAGTTGTGAAATAACCCTTCTAAATGTAGATGGAATAGAAAAGAAAAACAATAAAAATAACAGTTGATTTGATAATAGTTCAAAACAGTAAATTTAGATTTCATTTTGTTGCATTATTCATGGCCCCTTTCAGTATAGGCCTCCTCCAAGTGCCTCCATCTATTTCACTCGTACAAACCCGATTTCGATAAGAGTTGCAGTTTTGAAGAATAAATCTTTTATTTTTTTAAATATCCGAAAATGCATTTTTTTTTAACAGTTACTCTAAACAGCTGTTTATAAATAGTAATTTCTAGAAATGATATATTTCTAACAGTTTCATGAAAAAAGGACATAACACAAAAAAATTTAAGCAGAACGGACAAAGCGCATTATAAAAATAAAAAAGAAAACAAAAAAAATAATAAAAAATGAAAATATCTATAAAATACACATTTTCGAAAATCGCAAGGTAAAGTCGGATTCGATCCTGGTGCTCGTCTAATGCGAACCGGGACTGTGACGAACAGAGCCAACCATGCTTCGGGGTTGTGTTGTGAAATAACCCTTCTAAATGTAGATGGAATAGAAAAGAAAAACAATAAAAATAACAGTTGATTTGATAATAGTTCAAAACAGTAAATTTAGATTTCATTTTGTTGCATTATTCAGTATAGGCCTCCTCCAAGTGCCTCCATCTATTTCAATCTTTTTGTGTTGTGTTATTGTAAGCACTCGTACAAACCCGACTTCGATAAGAGTTGCAGTTTTGAAGAAAAAATCTTTTATTTTTTTAAATATCCGATAATGCATTTTTTTAACAGTTACTCTAAACAGCTGTTTATAAAGAGTAATTTCTAGAAATGATATATTTCTAACAGTTTCATGAAAAAAGGACATAACACAAAAAATTTAAGCAGAACGGACAAAACGCATTATAAAAATAAAAAAGAAAACAAAAGTAATAATAAAAAATGAAAATATGTATAAAATACACATTTTCGAAAATCGCAAGGTAAAGTGAACGGATGTGGGATTCGAACCTGCTGCTCGTCTAATGCGAACCGGGACTGTAACGAACAGAGCCAACCATACGTCGCGGTTGGGTTGTGAAATTACGCTTCTAAATGTAGATGGAAGAGAATGGTTGGTATAGATTTAATAGAACGTGCGTATTTCTCGATGCACGACGCCTCACCTCACGCATCGATGTACTCGCGCGGAGCGCCCCGCGTCCCGCAGTGGGCGGGGCTAGTCGTGTCCCACTTCGTCTGCTTCACCCCCTCAAATACCTAAAAGTTTGCTATTCACAGCGTCTTAAGTACCCCTAGCCCGTAACAATACTTATAATGTTTGTAGTGATGATTGTCTTTTTATATATTACGGAGGAGATGTTTTCTGTCTCGTAATGTTCATTTTGTTTGAGTATAGTTTTCATTATAATGATTGGTTTACTGGTGTGGGCAGCTGACATAAGGCAAATAATATACTTTATTGTTCTGTGTTTTGTATGATCAAGTTTTTCTAAGTAAACAGACAGCTGTGTTGCTGGGGAGTTTTATGAGTTTGATGCTCGTAAAGTGTTGTATTTTAACCTGATCTGAATATATCACCCACCTAGTAATATATCAGCACATTTAATTTTTTTACAGATTTTTGACAGTCTCCGTAGCGTAGCGGTAGCGAACGCGGCCGCTAGGAGGCGCGGATTCGATCCCCGCACAGAGCAAATATTTGTGTGCATGTATATGAATATTTGCACTGTTCTGGTCGTGCCTCGGAAAGCACGTCAAGCCGTTGGTCCCGGTTGCCATACGAACATCTAGTGGCGGTCGTTACGGGTTCTTGGAGCACTGAAAAGTCTAACAATTGGTCTAACTGCAATGCTTATATATCACCTTCGGGTTGTGGTGGTCAGACAGCAGTCCCTTCACGGAAAATATCAAGCCAAAATCAGCAGTTAAACTGGTAAAGCGGACCCCAGACTCCAAAGCTGAAAAAAAGCTGCGGATGCGACTGGGATTAACGCTGAGATGATGATGATGATAATTTAATTTTTTTACAGAAACAAGGATCAAAGACTGTATTCTTCTACTTCTTCTTCTAGTGCCTCCTCAATCCTGAAGGCTGGCCGTCAGCTTCTTGTATTCGGTCTTGTCAACCGCGAAACCGAACAGTTTCGACGGAAGTAATCCCGGTCCACTCCCTGATGTTTCGGAACCACGATTTCCCCTTTCGCCCAGCGCGCCTCTTCCCTTCTACCTTGTCCATCATAAGCAGTTGGAGTACCGCATATCTATCTAGTCGGAGCACGCGGCCGAGATATTCTATTTTGGGGTTTTTCATGACGGGCAACAACTTTCGAGAAATTTGAACGCGCTGAGGAACGATGTCACTTCTGACCTTTTGGTTCCAGCTTATGCACAGCATACGACGGTAGCACCACATTTCAAATGCCTGTAAGCACGTGTAATGTCCTCTTTCAGAGTCCATGCTTCACAGCCGACAAGCCGTACATGCCGACAGGCCGTACATGGCCGACATGACGACAGGCCGTACATGACGACAGGCCGTACATGGCTGACATGACGACAGGCCGTACGTAGCACATGACGTACCTATCATCATCATCATCATCAGCCCCTACTCGTCCACTGCTGGACATAGGCCTCCTTCATGGCACGCCAACAAGCTCGATCCTGAGCAGTTCTCCGCCAGCCACTACCAGCCACCTTTTTGATGTCGTGTCGGGAGTTTGGTCACAACATTTGGCGCATCGTACCCGGCACACATCGCAACACAACTGCTCAGACCCGTCCTCCGTACGGCTTCACCAAACATCATGCCGGTACACGACGAATCGCTTGGCGGCAAGACTATATTAGTAGATGAGTTACATGTCTTTTGGCAATGGGCTGGTCACATATGTTGCAGGACCGACAACCGTTGGGGTAAACGAGTCCTCGAGTGGAGACCGCGTCTCGGCAAACGTAGCGTGGGACGCCCTTGCGCTAGATGGAGCGACGACATCAAAAAGGTGACGTACCTATAAATATTTGAAATTAATTTCTAAGTTAATTTTACATTTCTTTACAGATTCATGACTATACTAGTAACCAAACCCAGTATTCAATGGATTCGTGATACTATTATTACAATTTCACATTTTTTGCAGATGAGCCAATTTTTTTTATATTTATAAACTTATTTTTGACCATAATCCCGCCTGATGGTAACCAGTGATGCGATCGTTGATGGTAAAACGTGCTAGTTCATTAAGCCTATTCACTTAAAAAACTTAGTGAATAGGAAGGAAGACACCAGTTGAGCGAGGTGATGCAATGTTAAACTCAACAACACGACCAACGATGCTGCGCTACAGGGAGATTGATATTGAACAACATTTAGCGCATCGTACTCTGTACACATCGCAACACAACTGCTCAGACCCGTCCTCCGTACGGCTTCACCAGACATCATGCCGGAACACGACGAATCGCTTGGCGGCAAGACTATATTAGTAGATGAGTGACATGTCTTTTGATTTTGACGTGACAATGGATTTAGTTCCCAGAAAAGAACTGGTTGGTCATGAAATCCTAAAACGAAATGTGACACTTCTTGACCTATAAGACAGTGAGTCATACATGAATACTGGTCATGCTCGAAGTAACACGCGACCACTAACAAGAGTTACAAGACAGGTGGTCACTTATAGAACACCTGGGGTTAAGGTCAGCTTCGTTTAATGTTGGGAGGAAGCTCTGGAAGGCGAATTGAAACTAAAAAGCAGAAAATAATCTTATATGCTTTTAGTTAGGTTAGCTCTGCATTTGTTTTATTTTTTTGTTTTAATGTTGCCCCACACTAAGAATTACTCTGTATTGTGGCTGCGTTTACAAACATTAAAACTCATATACACAAACAACTACCTAGATCCGGAACAACTACTTACAGGCTGTGCTCTAGGCTACTTTAAATACTTTTAATTGATATGTTCGTATCAGCATAACATTTCATTCAAAAACAAAGAAAGAAATCGCATTTAAAAAAACAAGCTAGGTATGCACACTATCCCCTTATCAGTTTTTCTGTTTTTATTTAGATCAGTTTAAAACACCTAAATAGTTAATGAATTATACACCTAACCGTTATAAAAATGCAGTTCTTTATTTAAAAATTTCAGCTAAGTTCGGTACTAAGTTGCCACTTTTGTATTAAGAACTTTGACTTAACCTCAACAAAGTTCGAAATACAAATACTGGCTCAAAGTTTAAGTCTGGAACTAAAGTTAGATTTCGTTTTGTAATAAGGGGATTAGGTTTACTATTTAAGTCATCAATATCATCTCAGCGTTAATCCCAGTTGCATCCGAAGCTTTTTTTTTCAGCTTTGGTGTCTGGGGTCCGCTTTACCAGTCTAACTGCTGATTTTGGCTAATTTTCGATATTTTTCAGTGAAGCGACTGCCGTCTGTCCTCCACAACCCGAAGGCGATATCGAAGCATTGCAGTTAGACTAACTACTGGACTCTTGAGGGCTCAAACAACCCGTAACGACTGCCATTAGATGTTCGTGTGGCAACCGGGACCAACGGCTTAACGTGCTTTCCGAGGCACGATCAGACCAGTACAGATATTCATATACATGCATACAAATATTTGCACTGTGCCAGGATCGAAGCCGCAACTCCTGGCGCAGAGGCCGCGTTCGGTACCGCTACGCCACAGAGGCTGGGATTACTATTTAAGTATCTATTTAATAGTGGTGGTTACACAAAAACAATTAGGACTGTATCGTAACGAAAGCGTAGGTAGGAGATCGTCTCGCTTTTTAATATAAATACAGTATTATTTCACTCACACGATCAATCATGTCGAGTGTGTCATTCATACAAACGAACGCGTTGATAGCACCCTCCCATGAAGAGCGAGTTCGGGTAGGACAGGGTTGTAAGACAGGGACAGGGACACAGGACAGACAGGGGGACAGGGTTGTGATTTATGTAGTAAAAAGTGCATTCAGTAAATAATTCATAAAGAACATTGAAATATCGCAGCATAGTGGCCACATCATAAGTTTGCCTCAAACCTCCCTCTTAGGACGGTTCAGGCGGCCGTTTTTTTCGACATAAATAATTTTCATTACGTGACATTGGCTAAATGCACAAACCGTGCGAAGCCATAAGAGAAAGAACTTTTGATGATTTTTATTTTACTTGAAATTGGCACAAAGTCATAACTAGTGCCACACTACAAAAAAAAAAACCTCAATAAAGTTCGAAATACATATACGGCCTCAAAGGTTAAGTTTGGAACTAAAGTTAGATTTCGTTTTGTAATAAGGGGATTAGGTTTACTATTTAAGTCATCACCATCATCTCAGCGTTAATCCCAGTCGCTTCCGAAGCTTTTTTTTTTTTGTTAGATCATTCCTTTCTTACGATAAGATTGGGTGACAACCTTTACATAACCCTTTACGTATCTCGGTAAACGTCAAGTTGTCGATCCCTGCTGTCATTTGTGGATCTTTGAGAGTCGTAACAGGTCGTTACAAGCCCGAAAATCTGATAACCAGACTTACTGTACAGTAACTGGGTTGTAGAGTGTCGAGTTACACAGGAGATAGAAAGGGAAGGAGGGAGACAAAGAATTTATTAAATAACAACGTCCGGCAGCAAAAGACGGCGCCGATGATAGTAAAAGCACAGCCGGAGCGGTTCCGGCGGCAAAGCGCCGGCAGCAGGGGCGGTGCTGGCGGTAGCAGCGTCCCCGGCAGTAGGAGCGACGCCTTCAGAGGCGGCAACAGGCAGCAGAAACAGCGCCCGAAAGTAGAGCCTGCGGCGCCATCAGAGGCGGCAACAGTCAGCAGAAACAGCGGCAGTTGGCGTCAGAGGAGGTTCCCCTCTCCGCGAGGGAGAGGGTAACCCTAGGAGGGATCTGGAGGAAAAATATATCACAATTAATAAACTGTATTTGTTGAAGCCAGACCGAAAACTGAAAACTGGCACTGCTCAGCGAGGGCTTCCGAAGAAACGTCGCCAGACAGTTTTTCACTAAATTTAAATATTTTAAATATTATAAGCAACATAAAATATCTTAAAGGAGTTCGGATAACAAATCCGGTAGAAAAATAGCAGGCAGTCAAGAATTTAGAAGAAAAGGTTGTCATAGAGACATAATCAGCAGCGTTGTCAAAAACTGTCATAACAATGAAAATATTGTTGTAAATATGTAAACATAACTAAATATTAAATTATAGCGTTGTGTTAGCTAGAAAAAATTAATACAGCACAACACAGGTACAGTTTCTTACGCTAAGATATCACTAAGTCGCCGAAACTTAGGCTTGAAGTTGAGGACCGTGTCTGTAAGCTGAATAATGAGTCTTGGTGTAGTAAATGTCATCAGAACAGCGCCTCATAATACTGAAATGCGTATTATGACCTGCAGAAATGAATGATATATGAGTATGAATATAAATACATAAGTGTAAGTATATGTAGATAAATTACATAACACTACAAGAGGTCAGAAAAGCACGCGGTCCATGTACGGACGGCATGATGTCTCTTGAAGCCGTACGGAGGACAGGTCTGAGCAGTTGTGTTGCGAAGTGTGCCGGGTACGATGCGCCAAATGTTGTTGTGTTGGGAGTTTAGTCGTAGAGGGTATCCAGATCAATCTCCCTCTGGCGCAACATCGTTGGTCGTGTTGACATTGCATCACCTCGCTCAACTGCCGTCTTCCTTCCTATTCAATCAGTTTTTTGAGTGAATAAGCTCTAAATAACTAGCGCGTTTTACCATCAACCATTGCATCACTGCTTGCCATCAGGCGGGATTGCAGTCATGCACTAGTTTATAATTATAAAATAAAAAACTGTCAAATATTCCCAATCAATCTTGAGCCTTAATACTTAAAGATAAAGTTGGAAATTTAGTAAAGAAATCTGACAGATTGTGTAGTAGCTTGATGTGCTGTCGTCTGTACAATACTGGTGTTCAGTTGCACCCAGTAAGACTTGAAGCTAAACCCAACATAGGAGAAGGCTAGAAACTGATAAAAAATTATTCAGCGTTATTTTACTTTATACAAAACCTGAACACAGTTTGTTCAGAATAAGCAACTGAATCGATTCCAATCATTTTTACACCATGTTATATTTTTTCACAAATACATTTAGAAATTGTTGCAGTGTGGTTACCGAGCGCGCACAGCTGGCTGTAGTTCATAGTACTAGGAGCGAGACAGGGCCGCATCATGCCGCGCCGCTTGAGCCGCAGGCGAGCGAGCGATGCATTGACCATATTTTTCTTAGACCAACCAAGTAAGACGATAAGCTCATTACTTTATGGTTTTTCATGATATCTTTTTGAAATTTTGTACATAGATTCTTTACTTAAAAATAACGGACACGTGTTTCGGCTTTCGCATAAACAAAATATAACTTTGTATAGTATAAAAAAGTCAAAAAACTCTAGGAAATGTATGATCTAATAGGTAACAATAACGGTAATGAATACAGACAAATTGACAAATCAGTGGGCGGAAATAATCATTCACATTGGAAGTCGAATCATCAATTCATTCAAACCAACCATTAAAGTTACTGCAGCATTAATAGTTAAATCTCTACTGACCTCAAAGAGCAAGAAACTTGTAATAGTAACCAGGTAACACCACAGAATAGATATATCTACAGAAGTATTACTCATTATAACATTTTAGAGGTCACATAGACGCGTGTGGTTTTTTGAAAATCAGATACTGATGGATCAGCAAACGTACTGAGGATGCCAATTTGTAATGCAAAATATTTCACAAATTACGATTTTTATGATTATTTTAATACGAATTCTAACTGAAATTTTAATTTTAACTCAGTTTAAAGACGTTTTGCAATCAAATTGATTTGAACGAATTATTTTTACTTGCAAGTCAGTAATCTTAATAGTATATAAAATGAAATAGAGTACATACCTATGTAATTAAATACAATTTTATGAAATACTATTGTAATAGACAGTACTTATAGCAATTTCAATCCAGTGCCAATTTCGAATGCACCAACAATCATTGTACAGACACTAGCAAATCAAGCTACAACAATCTGCCAAATTTCATTACCTAATCGACTTTCAACTTTATCGCTAAGACATTAAACTTCACGGTTCATTGGGAAAATCTTACAGGTTGACGGAGCTTGAACTGCTGGTGTCTGTTTTTGGAAGGTGTCTATGAGTGCTTTTGCTCATTGTGCCTTCTGTACATATCCATGTTATGGCACGCTAATCTTACCATTACGTGGTCATTTCCTCTAGAGACCGATCTGTCGGATGTCTCATAAACATGTTCTTTTTGTTCTACACTCTACGATGAAAAGAAAATTAAATTGGAGTCGAGAGTCAAAGCCGCGTGGGTTCTGTTAGGAAATTAATATGGAGTTTTTTATATAAAAGATTGTCTTTCCTTGTTGGAATGGTAATACACAGGCGTTTAGAGTCCAGCTGCATTTGTAACCCCGGTTATAATTTGTCTATTTTTGACACAAAAATGGGGACGTTATGGAGCTAACAATTACACCCTTATAATATTACTAGCTGTTTCTCGCGACTCCGTCCGCCTGGACTTCAGTTTACAGCGTTTTTTTTTTTAATAAAAAGAGCTCAATTGATATAAAATAAGTGCCTGTTAAAATAAAGGGTGCAATATGTACATCCGCGTTTGCTCCCGTTTCCGCAACATTTTTTGTTCCTGCTCTGCTCTTATTGGTCATAGCGGGATGTTTTATAGCCTATGTCCTTTCTCAGGCTCTGGATTATCTGTGTACCAAATTTCATTACAATAGGTTCAGATGTTTTAGCGTGATAGCCGGACAGACAGACAAACAGAGATACTTTCGCATTTATAATATTGTACATGTATGGATGTCAGAGATATGCTCCTTAGGTAGGTAAGGTATAAATAGGTACCTATGGTGTTTCACGTTTCTACTTCTTCTATTACCTCGGGTAAAACAACAAGGCATGAGAGTTGGTACACCATCAGCCAGACGGGTTGGTGACGATCAGAGGATCGCGGGTTAGACCTGATTGAGACTAGCTAAGACCGCGAAAGGATGGTACGCGGCGAGCAGTGGGCAGCTCGCTGCCCGGTAAGAACCATGCTCGGGTCGACCGCGCGTTGAGTTTGACGCGCGCCTCAAAGAGTTGTCAACACATCATGACGGGTTCCACGAAGACCGATGCCTCCTAGGCCAGGGTTGGTTAAAAAAGAAACCGTGGCCTTGGTGCACAGGCAAGTGGAGGAACACAGGTTTCAATCAACAAAAGTCGGACACGAATTTTTGCCCCACCCAGAGAACAAAAAAGTCAATAAGCGTAATTGCGTAGATGGCGCTGGTAATGATTATGTTCAAAAAATGTTTTTACTTAAACGACTGAAATTACTTCAATCAACATACAAAACGGTGTACAATAATAATATAGGAAGAGATACATTTGTTCGCGTAGCTTAGAAACCTGTCTGAATTCGGAACGAAATAACAATACCTACGAAGCATTTAAAACTTCAATCACCTTCAAAACAAAGCCTCGCTACCTAAAATTCACACGCAACCCTAAAAAACGCCAAAACAACAGAAAAAAAACATGGCGGATTCTAGGAGCTCACTTAAACTCCCGCGCAAAGCGTGAGAGAGACACGTGTAGAAATAAGCATGCGTGTGACTGAGAAAGGTATATGCCGTTTAACTACCACGCCGGAACTTAAAAAGAAGAAGTCATGAATGAAACTTGCTTCGTATAGGATTGTTTAATGATACGATTGTATTGATACAATCGAAGCGTTTGGATTGCTTCATAATTTTTACAAGATTACAAGAGCTTAAGATAATCGAGGTTAAGCTGCCCAAGGTGCGGTTAAGCAGAGGATGGATGACCATTTTTAAACCATTACGACGTCGGTCCCGGTTGTCATACAAATAAGTATACATACGACCACTAGGTTAATAAAGGTAGTTGGATGACCCTAGTCTTGAATCTTGGGTATTTTTCTATAATATGAGTGCAGAAGTCAGACGAAAGCCTCTTTGTTAAAATGTGGTATCTGTGAACATCTGCTTCTGTTTTAGTCATCATGACTCAATTAAATGAGAATGATTTATGCTCAATTTTTCTCTGTATGGGAGGAGACTTGAACCCAGCAGTGGGACGATAAAAAGGTTAATGATGATGATGATGACATAAGCTGTAGTAATAACAATACCTTACTTTACTTTTTATAAATTACAAACTAGCGCTTAATCCCGCATGATGGTAAGCAGTAATGCAATCCTTGATGGTAAGGCGCGGTAGGAAGGAAGACGGCAGTTGAGCGCGGTGATGCAATGTTAAACCCAACAACACGACCAACGATGCTGCGCCAGAGGGAGATTGATCTGGAGGCCCTCCACAACCAAACTCCCGACACAACAACATTTCGCGCACCGTACCCGACACGTACATCGCAACACAACTGCTCAGACCCGTCCTCCGTTCGGCTTCACCAGACAACATGCCGAAACACGACGAATCGCTTGGCGGCATAACTTTATCTAGTGGGTGGTAACTTATGCCGCTTATTTCACTAACACTTTTCACACTTACACTTTATAACACTTTATTTCAGGTAACTAAGGCCCATATACAACGTGTAACAAAAAAGGTATATACATACCAAGGGCATGGCATCTTTAGATGATATCAAACGATATCGGAAGGGTTTCAACTCAAAATAAAATACTCAAAAAATTGGTACTAAATTTTCGGTTCGTGTGTTTCTTAAAATCAAATCATAATAAACGTGGCAGCACACTACATACGTTAATAACTACTCGTTACACGTCACGTTACTTGCCAAAATCCAATAAATGTCTTCAATATCTCTGTGCGACTAGTATGATAGTAGCCTATCACAGGCGGTGTTTTTCCTCATAACTTCCTAACATAAAGAGATAGGATTAAAAAACCCTTCCAATATCGTTTGATATCATGTAAAGATGCCATGCCTTTGTTATGTATATACCCTTTATGTTACACGTTGTATAAATAAACACAATAATTTTATTCTATAATACACTAATACATACAAAAAACCTTATTCTACAAATCTAACTACGTTGGGTCGACGACAGTGACAGTAGAAAATCACCAGATCTACAAGCATAATTTATTAGGCCAGAGGTCCTAGGGTATTCTTAGAGGTTCATTATTCTTTAATAGGAAACCACATCGAATTCCAAATAAATAAATACGGACAATTTAAGTAATTATTCTCTATTTAAATAAGGTAACTAAAAATAATACTTACTGACTTCTAATAATAAATATACAGCAAATTACAATTTTTGTTGGTTTTCAATTTGATGAATAATTAATTTTCCTGATATTTCAAGTAAATATCAACACACTACACACAACACTTGTAGAGGCCAGGAACGGTGTGGTATTGGGCTTAGAATAGTACCAACCCATATCCACCCGTGGGTGTCGTAAGAGGCGACTAAGGGAACTCTCATCAGGGAAGCGGGCAGCAACGCTTCTCCTGTGGAATATAAAATTACTGCGATCCCCAACCCGCCTGCCAAGCGTGAGGATAATGGCAAACCCCCCCAATGTAATGAAGGCCTTGGGGGAGGCCTCTGTCTAGCAGTGGATATCTATAGGCTGAAGAAGAAGAAGAGGCCATTTTAACGGAAAAGAGGTGAATGAAAAAAAGAGATAGTATGAGGAATAAAAGTACGAGAGGCATACGAGCGAGAACTAAAATGAATGAGTAGAAATATACAATAGCACAAAAATGACTCCGATTATGTTGGAGGAAAAACAAAAAAAAAAACGGAAAAGAGGAAATACTGGACGGGCGAGGTGTGAATCTACAGCGTCAACACAGGAAACGAATAACAATTAGTCAAAAAAACAGCAAGATTTACGATCTATAGCGATTCTCATTAACCTGGCCAGATGAAGTAGATATTAACACATGTCGCACGTCGGAACTGTGCTATGGGAAGTGGGTTGGAATAATAATATTCGATAAGGTACTTGATCGGTTTCCGTTTGACTGAGGAACTTGCGCGTACGCAAGCAACCAGGTTGTTCGAACAGGTGAACACCTAGTTATGAATATAAGCTTTTTGGTTGGCTTTGGAGAGTAAAAGAATAGAATAGAGAATAGAATACTCTTTATTATGTACACCATATAGATTACAGAACATAAATAAAAATATTTTACAAACGGCGGTCTTATCGCTAAGAGCGATCTTTTACAGACAACCTTTGTAAAAGAAGCCGGTTTTAAATGATTAAATCTTTGTAATTATAGGGATATATATAAGATATTTCAGTTTTGAATACTCATCTGTCCTCATTCTCTTAAATTATTCTTCTTCAGCCTATAGAGGTCCACTGCTGGACAAAGGCCTCCCTCAAGGCTTTACACAATGAACGGTCTTGTGCTGCCCGCATCTATCGGCTTCCTACGACTTTTACCTGATCATCCGTCCACCTTGTTGGGGGCCTTCCTACGCTGCGTCTTCCGGTTCGTAGCCGCCAATCCAGAACCTCACTGCCCCATCGGCCATCGGTTCCCTTAAATAAAATAGTAATAATAATGATAAATAATATGTTCCTCTTCAAAAAGATTTGAAATCATCATCAACATTTCAGCCGAAAGACGTCCACTGCTGGACATAGGCCTCCACCAAGGATTTCCACTATGACTGGTCCTGCACCTCCTGCATCCAGTCAGTCTGTCGGTGGCCTACCCACACTGCGTTTTTGGGTGCGTGGTCGCCACTGGAGAACCTGTCGGCTCCATCGGACATCGGTCCTACCAATGAGCCCGGCCCACTGCCATTTAAGTATTGCAATTCTTCGGGCTATGTTGGCCACTCTCGTTCATCTGCGTTTCTCTTCATTTCTTTTTTGATCACGCAGTGAAACTCCAAGCATAGTCCTCTCTATTGCCCTTTGAGTGACATAGAGCTCTCTTATAAGGTCCATTGTTAGCGACCACGTCTCGGTTCCATAAGTCGGTCATGCTCACACGATTTCAATGCTTTTTCCCCACCCAACAAAAGTTTTCTCCTCAATTGAACGTACAAAACTTTTTTTTTTTAATAATTATAAACTAGTGCTTGACTGCAATCCTGCTTGATGGTAAACAGTGATGCACACGTTGATGGTAAAGCGCAATAGTTTATTAAGCCTATTCACTTAAAGAAGTAAGGAATAGGAAGGATGACGGCAGTTGAGCGAGGTGATGCAATGTTAAACCCAAGACCAACACGACCAAACGAAGCTGCGCTAGAGGGAGATTGATCTGGAGACTCTCCACGACCAAACTCCCGACACAAAAACATTTGGCGCATCGTACCCGCCACACATCGCAACACAAGTGCTCAGACCCGTCCTCCGTACGGCTTCACCAGACTCATCCTTATCTCTTCAAAGTAATTCATAGGTACAGAATCATCGGGATAAAACAAGACGTGCGAATTAGTGCTCGTTCTACGGAATCAGCGCTGATTAATCGGTCGCAGATAGAGATAAAGGTGAATTTGATATATTATCTTCAACTTTACCGCTCTCTACGAACCGACCCAAACTATAGGATATCCGTACGGATCAGTAATTGGGCTGTTAAGGTCAAGTAGATGTCGGGCCGAATAAATTACTCATGTTTTACTACCTGATTTTGAATTTTGGAAGACGATTCAACTTACCTGTGCTGATTAAGTAAAATACTTATGAGCTTTAAAAGGACAGCCTCCGTGGCGTAGCGGTAGCGGACGCGACCGCTGCGCAAGGTGGCGCGGGTTCGATCCCCGCACAGTGCAAGTATTTGTATGCATGATGGTCTGGTCGTGCCTCGGAAAGCACATTTAGCCGTTGGTCCCGGTTGCCACACGAACATCTAGTGGCAGTCGTTACGGGTTGTTGGAGCCCTCAAAAGTCCGACAATTGGTCTAACTGCAATGCTTCGATGTCGCCTACGGGTTGTGGAGGTCAGACGGCAGTCGCTTAACGGAAAATGTCGAAGTTTAGCCATATCAGCAGTTGGACTGGTAAAGCGGACCCCAGACTCCAAAGCTGAAAAGGCTTCGGATACGACTGGGATTAACGCTGTGATGATGATGATGTTGACTTATGAGCTTTAATATTTTTGGACCCTATCAGGCGCTGTACTTAGTGTAAATTATTTCTTCAACAATGCTCTCAAAACGGTGTAGGAAAGCATGGTGAGGAAACCGGCATGTCTAGAGCCAAAACTTCGAAGACATGTGACATCTACCAACCTGCATTGGGCCCGCGTGGTAGATTACGGCCCACTCTCTTCCACCGAGAGGAGGCCGGTGTCCCAGGAGCGGGAATGTTATAGGTTGATTATGTATGTTTCGTCATCATCATCTCAGCCTTAATCCCAATCGCATCCGAAGCTTTTTTTTCAGCTTTGGAGTCTGGGGTCCGCTTTACTAGTCCAACTGCTGAGCTTGGCTAAACTTCGATATTTTCCATGATGCCACTGCCGTCTGACCTCCACAACCCGAAGGCGATATCAACGCATTGCAGTTAGACCAATTGTTGAACTTTTGAGGGCTCCAACAACCTGTAACGACTGCCATTAGATGTTCATATGGCAATCGGGAACGACGGCTTAACGTGCTTTCCGAGGCACGACTAGACCAGTGCAAATATTCATATTCATGCATACAAATATATACACTGCGTGGGGATCGAACCCGCGCCGCCTTGTGCAGTGGCTGCGTTCACTACCGTTACGCCAAGGAGGCTGTGATTATGTATCTTCCTTCTTTCTTCCTCAGCCTATAGATGTCCACTGCTGGACAAAGGCCTCCCCAAGGCTTTTCCACGCCGACCGGTCTTGTGCTGCCCGCATCCATCGGCTTCCCGCGACCTTCAACAGGTCGTCGGTCCACCTTGTTGGGGGCCTCCCTACGCTGCGTCTTCCAGTACGTGGCCGCCACTCCAGAACCTTGCTGCCCCATCGGCCATCGGTTCTACGAGCAATGTGCCCTGCCCACTGCCACTTAAGTTTAGCGACTCGCAGAGCGACTCGTGATTATGTATATTACGTATTAACTTTAAAATCAAATCTTTATTCACTGACGGACAGCGCACACACTGATTCGTTGGCTCTAGAAGCATGTTTTTTCCTGTATCTACGACATTTTTTTTTTTAATTATAAACTAGTGCTTGACCGTAACCCCTGCTGATGGTAAGCAGTGATGTAATCGTTGAACGTAAAGCGCGCTAGTTTATTAAGAGCCTATTCACTCAAAAACACTGAGTGAATAGAAAGGAAGAGGGTAGTTGAGCGAGGTGATGCAATGTTAAACCCAACAACACGATCAACGATGCTGCGCCAGACGAGATTGATCTGGAGATGTCTCCAGATCTATCTCGTCTGGCTTCATTGAGCTGGAAGTGCTTCAATAAATTAAAACCCTCAGCACATTTTATTTTCATTCATTCAATTATTTATTCAAAATAATTAACATTGTGTTGAACTTTACATATAAAATTATAAATTTTAATAGAATTGCCGAATACTATAGAAAAAAAACATAAAAATGAAAAATATTAAATTAACATTTAAATTAGACATTATCGAGTCATTCAATTATAAGTAGGTATGTCAATGGATATATAAACTTATGTCAGATATAATTACAAAAATAAATGTCAAATATTTAGTTACAATGTTTAGTTATTTATTTTTACTAATATTTAGTTATTATTGGATAAATGAAGTGGGCTGTTTTTGTAATACAACTAAAATTATTTTGGTGTACAATTGCTATCGAGAAGCATTAATGCCATCCAGTTTGAAAGGTGCTGACGATATAATAGCTCACGTACTACGACTATATTTAGCATTAACTTCAAGTTCTTCAAAACACCTGTAACCCTTTAAAAATGCAGGTGTAAAAAGCCATCAGTAACCTCTTTGCATAGTTGCTCCTCCAATTAGTCAATGCCACCGAAAAAAAAAAAACAAAAGACATTCCATGTTTAAAATGAGACAAAACAAAATGGCGGCACACTTTTTTCCTAGATTGCTCCAAGGATCTTTTGAAGGTCGACTGACGTTGACAATGTTTTCTACAGCCTAGATACTCAGCAAGACCTGGGTAAGATTGTTTGCCGGACTTTCGGGTTTTTGCTTGCTATAAATACAAAATCTACAGATGGCACCCTTGACCAACGATTTAACGTGCTTTCCAAGACACGAAAGGTCTCTGGATGTTAACCCATCTGCAGACCAATCTCTGCAAGCGTTGCTTAATCTTGACAACCGACACGCGTGGACTGGTATTATTAAAAAAAAAAAAAAAAAAAAAAGATATTTATTACCACTGGTTTGAACATAATAACATAAACTATTAATCACTAACCTTATAACAACGCAAGTGTTTTAGATAAACTCTGGCACCAATATTATATAGCCATATATTATATAGCCATTACTTCAAAAAAAAAAAAAAAATGGCGGAGTCAATACCGATGTTGGCCACGCGCCAAAACACCATTCAAACGCTAATAACGAGACTGTTGCAAAAATGCATCTGTCAGTTGATCTTGCTTATCTGCTAGTTGTAACATACAATTATCATTTTGATACATTCGTCTTGCACCAGTGATGTAGCAGGTGGCGAGAATGCTACCCGCCTTGGCTCCAGATACCTGCTCTAACAAAAAACGTCTCGTTGAAATTGTGTCCGTTCAGTTTGGGTCGTTTTGTTTTTAAAATAGTTTAGAAACTTATTGGTGATGGGTCCGTATTAGTTGACTTTCGATGAAGCTTTTTAGGGAAATCCAGAAATCTCATAAAATGCGATATGTGACTAGGATCTAGGAGTTGCTATATAACGTTATTTTTTCTTTATGCGAATCGTAAATATAGTTTGTTCAGAATAAGCAACTGAATCGATTCCAATCATTTTTACACCACGTTATATTTTTTCATAGTAGGTACCTACTTGCGCGCGGGTCACTGCTGACGCTAGAGGTCATCGCACCGCCCGCGCCCTCCCGAGCGGAGCTTTGAGCATATTTTTGTTGGGACAACCAAGTAGGATAACAAGCTCATAACTTTGTGGTTTTTCATGATATCTTTTTGAAATTTTGTACATAGATTCTTTACTTAAAAATACTGGACACGTGTTTCGGGTTTCGCTTAAACAAAAAGCAATGTTGTATACAACGTGTAACAGAAAGGGTATATACATACCAAGGGCCTGGCATCTTTAGATGATATCAAACGATATCGGAAGTGTTTCAACTCAAAATAAAATACTCAAAAAATTGGTACCAAATTGTCGGTTTCGTGTGTTTCTTAAAATCAAATCATAACAAACATGGCAGCACACTACATACGTTAATAACTACTCGTTACCCGTCACGTTACTTGCCAAAATCCGATAAATGTCTTCAATATCTCTGTGCGACTAGTATGATAGTAGCCTATCACAGGCGGTGTTTTTCCTCATAACTTCCTAACATAAAGAGATAGGATTAAAAAACCCTTCCAATATCGTTTGATATCATGTAAAGATGCCATGCCTTTGTTATGTATATACCCTTTATGTTACACGTTGTATAAAGATGTATGTATAAACTGTTGTATTGGATAAAATCTTTCACCAAATTTATACATTACGACTCAGTCTAATTTGTTTCAATGTACAACTATAATTAGTAATGTTACGATTTGCATAAAATAAAACTATTAGTCAACTTGCTGAGTTCTATTGTCTAATTTTAACAACAGGTGAATTAATTGTGATTCCAATATTTCCAATTGTTTAATTAAACCAGTTCACAGGAACGGGTTTAATAAATAATTAGAATCACTGGCAAGTTCTGTAACTTGCCAGGCAACTACTGCTCAGGGGTATTATTGCATCTATCGCCTCTAGCTGACACCTACTATAATAAGCATGTTTCCTGGGTAAAAAAAAATGATTCTATTTAGTCTGTCATTCAGATTATAGAAAAATATTGGATACGTATATTTTGTTTTATCAAATCAATAAAAATTGACAAATATAAAAGGCATCATAGATCAGTAGTGGTGTCTGGTGACGTCACTGGCCGCTAAAAAGTGTAGCGCGCAGTGACGTCAGACGAGATTTCAACGTGCTGTGTCGTCTTCATTTTTTGTTTATATGAAAAAATAAAAAATACGTCTGTAGTATTTTTTGGAAATCTGACTGACGGACTAATTAGTTTTTTTTTGTCAAATACCGTATTGTAAGAAAAGGTCATGTCCTGAGGCAGAATGACGGCTGATTGTCCAGGGTATGTCAAAAATCAGTTTAAATATAGCCTCGGACACGCTTCTTAAATTTACATCTATACAGTGTCCGCCCTTTACTTTCCAAAACAGTAAACAAATATGTTTTTGAAAAAAATATTTTACATAAACCTTCTTTAACTGTTCTTCAACAGTATCGGTCATTCTGAAATCAACTTTATTAACATCGGCAAAAAGTTGATGATCGTTTAAGAGTAAATTGTTTGCATAATTTAATTCCCCCATCATCGGACGGCCCGTCGTACGGCGAGTTCTCACCCTTACGTTGTTGACACCAAAACGATCCGAACGAAACATTTCACCTTGTCTCTTTAACCGCTTACATCAAGGAACTGGCACAATTTGCCAGCGGCGTGTTTCCTTCAGACTACAGTTTAGGTGTCTTCAAGGCTAGATTGAATTATAATAAACTAGCGCGTTTACCATCAACGATTGCATCACTGCTTACCAATTACCATCAGGCGGGATTGCGGTCAAGCACTAGGGATTGCAGCAAACAAGGATCCGAATACACTTTATAAAAGGTGTGGAAACACAAATCTTTAGACAAGTAAGTAAGAAGCTGTTGTCTCCGACACTACTATCCTTAGAAGGATGAGCAAATGGGTACAGCGTAACCCCACAGGCCATAGGTTGTTCAATCCCCACGACGTCGTTTGCAAACAGTAAGATATGCGTATTGCGTACGAAAAGGATAAACATCTATTGACAAACGTAATAGGTAAGAGGAACATCTTGAAGGACGAACCAACATTCACTAAACACCAATCTATTGAAATGTCATCTGTCCGCATACTGTGCAGGTGAACAGCAGAAGGTGTACATTTGTACAATCTCCATGCTGAGAGGACACCTACTGACTAGGTGGTTGGCTGACCCGACCAAAATCGCAGGGAAGCGCTGGATGCAGGCCGCGTCCGACCGTTCTTTTTAGAAATCCTTGGAGGAGGCCTATGTCCAGCAGTGGACTTTATGTGGCTGAGATGATGATGTCTGTTGACAATATAATTTAAGTTACATTATTCACGCGCTTCTTCAAAAGCCGAAATTATTAAAAATATGCATTTTGATATAACTATTTCTTATTATATACATACCAGTTATATTTTTAAATATTTAATATATACATAAAAGAGAAAAAACATTTAAAAATACAGTATGTTAAATAACAGAGGGCGTTCCCTTAAACTCGTTAATATACAATATGTTAAGAAAACCCTGTCCGACCCGTGAAGGTATTGTTAGGTATCGATAACTGATTCTACTAATGCCTACAAAACCTGGCTAAACTTAAAAAAAATTCCCCCTAAAAAATAAATAACTTAAATAAAATAAATAGGTAATTTCATGGCAACACAGGCACAGTTCATAACCTCAGTTGACCTCATGCATGTAGGTATAGGTAATTTATTCACGTTTATCGAGTCTCGAAAGAAATAATGAAACTTAGGCAGCTCGTGAAAAGAACTTTTTTTTTAAGTAGGAAGGTCGTCTGACTCTCCAAATGTATCATTTCATTCGATGAGCTTAATGGCTGTGGCGGAGATGTTGTTCCAATTTCGTTCACTAATAACGATACAGGCCCAGCTGGCGCCGTCGCACGAGATTAGCACGGACATGCACATAAATAAAAATCAAGTGGTGTCAAATCCGCGCTGGCCACAGTTTGTCCACCCTTACCAATCCACTGCTCGCCGAACTGATAATGGAGGTTCTCACGTACAGGACAAAGATATGGTGACGCACTGTCATACTGGAACCACATTGACCACATTGACCACAATCACCTGATCACAAAACAGCAGTTGCTACCTTCCATCAGCATGTTACATTACTCTACATTAGGAAACGACATGATCACACAATACACGAATAGTCTTCACGACAGCGATGTTTCCGCGCTACTGATAATTTAAAGTAAAAATGATTTTTATTTTTTAGAATAGGCTATTTGACAGATTTATAATTTTTATCTTGAATTACTTGGTTGCGGTTAAGAAGTTCATCCAAAGTATTTTTTTTAATTTTAAATACGTATTTCGTAAGAAATATGCAAATAAAAATTCAAAATTCAAATAAGCCGCGAAAATGATATAATCAGCAATATGGCGTTGCGCCTGGTAAGTGACGTCACAAGCGGTTTTCGGTTCTCAGTGGTGTTTGTTTTTAATTATTATTTGCTGTTGTTATCTAATAAAATGGTTTACAAGTGGTGTACTGTACTGGGTTGTACAAATAAATCGATAAAAACCACCGAAAAACAGTTTATAAGTTTGCCGGAAACAAGCGTATGACGTCATCGCGACATTAGCCAATCCGGATCGTTTCACAATGTGTGGCGCAAGAAACAAAAAGCCAAACATATTTTTGTGTTTTGGATATAATAATTGTTATTATTTTTTATTAAAACTCTTGTAAATGATATAAAGAACCCTCATTTTATGCAATTAAAGCAAAAAATCACAAATAATTGAATACTGTCAAATAGCCTATTGTACCTACGACCTCGCGGCATCCTTTGAGTACTTAAATAGGGATGTGTAAGTAATCAAAATATTGATTTTCGATGGAAACAATTTACTCGTCTATTTTTGTTATCGATTTAGTATTGTAGTTTCTCATTCTCATTCTAGATTCAACATCGCATGGAATTGTTTAGAACTTTTACAAAACTTAAATTAGTTAGGTACACCGCTGTGAATGAAAATCATGCCAAATTTTTAATTTCAGTTTCTGTCTCAAAATAGATGATATTGACCGTTAAAATATCTGTAAAATTTTATTAAAATTGTGTTTCATAAGTCCTTCTCGTTTCTGTTTACTAATACTTGTGTTATAATAATGTTATTAGTAATTAATCGATAAACAAACAAAAGTACTTTTACCATTGGGTAATCTGTGTTTTTAACAAATCATTCAACCAGATACAAGTTTCGATTAATAGCGATAAAAAAACGTTATTGCTCAAAAATTAGTGCATCACTAGTTATTTCTTTTACGTCGCCGACAAAGCTCACGCGCGACGCCGCCAAAGAAATAAATAATCTAACAAAACAATAAAAGGGAAGCCGACAATTATACCGCCTAAAATGGTGTTGTCATTTTTTTAAAAACACCAAATTTTGGGGAAGTTAGCGTAAAAAAAAAAAAAAAAAAGATAGTTTCAAAATTGATTAGTATTGTTACTATGATGATTATGCAAAATTTCAAATTTTATTTGGTCATGTGATTGCCTAACCTTTATTATCCTTATGGGTCGGACAGGGTTTTCTTAACATATTGTATATCATTAATAGGTTAAAATAAAAATATCAGCATAGAAAAATAAGCATAAAAAAATCCGAATAAAAAAAAATTCTAATTGGAAATAAATTTGAAACCTCCTGTTTTAAATCAAAATAGTAGTCGTCATGTATAAATAAATTGCGACGTTGCCGTCTTTCATGTTCGCGTGTACAGTGTGTTTCTTTAGATGTCAATTTAAAATTTTTATTGAATATTTTCATATTGGAAAAAATTTTAAAACATTTTGTTTTCAAATGGAAATATTTTTTTTAGCATGTATGTATGCTATACTATTTCGGGTTAACGGGAACGCCCTCTGTTAGTTAACATACTGTATAATAAATAGTAGCCCACCGATATCGGGAAACGGATCACGCTTTCTGAATCAAGCCTTTGATCCAACTGCCCAACGAGAGCCCCCTGAGATGTTTGTCGAGGCTCTTGCCTATTAAGCCATTGGCAGTCACAATAAAACTATGGGTACAATGATTGCTGAATCCACATACCGCATATTTTTATTAATATTAGCAAAAGAACCAAGAAAGCAGTAGAACTCCGCTAAGAGCTTTACCTACACCAATCTGACTGAAACGTCGTTAAAAATGATAAATAATTTAATTATTGTTGTGTTTTCTAGTACTGTATGAAGTCATGTGTATTTTTTAAATAAACAGACAGCGATGGACGCGTGTAGCACAGGACCAGTCATCGTGGAAAGCCTTGGGGGAGGCCTTTGTCCAGCAGTGGACATCTATAGGCTGAAGAAGGAAGGAAGAACAGACAGCTGTGCTGCTGGGGAGTTTGTTCCGCCACTTCTTCTTCCCAGCGAAAGCACTAGGAAGTGGCGAAGGGCGGGCGGTTTTGGGGGTCAGTCTTATGTAATATCGACGTTCAAAAAGTGCTGATTCTCAGCCTAATTTGAATCAATGACTTTTGATTTTGATTTCTTAATATACCAAATAACTTATACTTCTCTATACTAGTTTTTCGTTAACAGCCTCTCACTTTAACGTACATATTCGCTATTCACAGGTGTTTCTCCTATCAAGGCTACTACAAATAGCCCTTTAAACTATTAGTTGTTATTATCAGTATATACCATTATCTAGTCAGCATTGAGAGCTAACGGAACTGCAGGGAGACTGATTAGCTGACTCAAAATCCGGGTGGGCAAGATTTGAATGGCCTTGTAGTACGAGCCGATCGATAATGTCACAATCTCACCGCTAAAATTTTAGATGATCTGAGCTTAATGTAGTGGTGGCCTAGTGGTTAAAACACCAGCCTCTCAAGTATGAGTGCGCGGGTTCGATTCCAGGTCAGGCAAGTACCAATGTAACTTTTCTAAAGTTATATGTACTTTCTAAGTATATCTTGGACACCAATGACTGAAGGTGAAGGGAAACATCTTGAGGAAACTTGGACTTATAAGTCTGAAATCGCCAACCCGCATTGAGCAAGCGTGGTGATTGCGCTCAATCTTTCTCTGTATGAGAGGAGACCTGTGCCCAGCAGTGGGATGATAAAAAGGTTGATAATGAGCTTAGTGGGTTGCATTTCGGGGTTGCCATAATCCCTACGCTTGGTAGGCGGGTTGGGGATCGCAGATATTTGATATACCATAGGAGAAGCGCTGCTGCCCGCTATCGATGCGGGCAGGACAAGACCGGTCATTATGGAAAGCCTTGGGGGAAGCCTTTGTCCAGCAGTGGACCTCCATGGCTGAAGAAGAAGAAGAGCTTAGAGTGAGCTGTAAGGTAGTGTCAATTAGATATTTCCTAGCATTAGTTTTAATGACGTTGGTCATCGTCAAGCCATTCTCACTTCTCCTCAATTTTCATCTTGAGATCACAGAACCTGTTATGTTCAGTTTCTATGTATTAATTTTTGTATATGTATGTATTTGTGTATCTACTTTAGTATATTGTAATAATGATGTTTGCACCAATGACAGTCCCATTTGTGGTTCCGGAATATCTGTCCATCCTTTGGTTGCCTGGAAGAGATCGCACTATCGATAAGGCCGCCCATTGTATGTTTTTTGTGATGAATGTTTTTTGTTCTAGGTTTGATTGGTGTACAATAAAGAATATATGTATAAATAAATAGTAAATAAACCTCACTGCAGGCATAGAATAAAGAGAGGGAAGTACGTTATCTTCATACAAACGGACCGCGCGCGGCTTGTATGTGTGCGCCATAGTATCTATGCGTCGCCGCACGCACACCTAAACACAATATTAGAGTGCCTAAATAATATGACTGCGCTAGTCGCGGCTAGCACGGAACGAGGTTCGCGCGTCACGGCTTTTCGGCACATTAGCTTTTAAAAAATGATCACATAAACTGCAAAGTTGGTATGTCTATTTATGAACAAATAAAATAGTTATATTTTTCAAATTATATTTCTAAAAGTTATTTACAAGGATACGGATATATTACACATTAAAGTTTAATAACAACGCGTTTCGTAATAGTCGAAACCGAAGAAAGTAGGTATTTTTCTGTAGCTAATTTGTAAATGTGTGATTCAATAGATGTTATGTTTGTATTATTTATATTTGTATTAATTAAAAATAAAAATAAATATGGTTCTTTATGTGTACAAAACTAAAAATAAAAAATAAAAAAAAACTGACTAGTATATGTAAACTAAATACTAAGCAAATAATTTAAACATAAGCTCTTAGTCTATAAATATTTGTTAGCGGTTTGGGCGACAACCGTAACCGACGAAGCGCGGACAGTCGTCAACCCTAAGACAGTAGGCAATTAAATCGCGGATTGGGTCGCAGATAACCTACTTCCCCTCTTTATTCTATGCTGCAGGTCTTAAAGGATTTCGAGGTAGAAAGTTGTATGGTTTTTAGAAAATCGTGTAGAACGGCGTTAATAAGAATATTTTTGAAGTAGAAGGAGGGATAATGGTTGATGTAATGTGATGATTAGGCTCACCCTTCAATTCATGGAACGGACGACAGTAGATGAAGCTACCCGAATCTGTCAAATATTCCCAATCAATCTTGAACCTTAATCCTTTAGCGATAAAGTTAAAAATCTAATAAGAAATCTGATGGTTTTAGTAACTTGATGAACTGTTGTGTGAACTTTGACAAAATTGGTGAAATGGGGGAGTATTACAGAAACCTCTGCCCACACCTTCATGGATTACATACGTGATGTTATAAGTGTATGTTTTACTATCGAACTGAGATGAAAGATTTTTCTGTACGCATATTTTCATCAGGATTTTTTTCCCCTTTTTGCAACAACTAGCTTTCCGTCGGCGTGGAATTAGGTTATATCGCGCTTTTTAGATTTTTCCGTGGGTTTTTTTTTTCGGGATAAAAAGTACCCTATTATTTAATCCGGACTTCTAACTTTACGTCTGCAAAATTTCAAAGCAATCGGTTCAATAGTTACGGCGTGAAAGCGGAACAAACAAACTGACTTTCCAATTTACAATATTAGTAAGGATTGGAGATATTTTGTTTACATTGCAATCTAGCCTATTACGTAATAAGTAGCTAATTTAAATGTAACTTAAACAGTTACGTAACTAAATAACTAGGACTTCGTCCAATAACGTCTTTCTTATGGTCTCCAAAGCCTGGAGCACCGGCGTAGAGTAGCCAGCCTGTATGTCTTCTATAGAATGCATTGTGGTGAGTGTGCAAGGGAATTGCATGTTTTAATTCCCCCATCTCCTTTCCACCATCGGACGACCCGTCGTACGGCGTCTTTCCATCCTCACGTTGTTAACACCACTACGATCCGGACGAAGCGTTTCGCTTCCTCTTTTGTTCCGCGTACATCGAGGGACTGGAGCAATTTGCCAGCGGCGGTGTTTCCGTCACACTACAATTTGAGTGTCTTCAAGGCTAGAGTGAATAGGCTCTTATTAAACTAGCGCGCTTTACCATCAACGATCGCATCACTGCTTACCATGAGGCGGGATTGCGGTCAAGTGCTAGTTTATAAATTATAAAAAAAACAATACTAATATTATAAATGCTAAAGTTTGTGAGAATGTATGGATAAATTTTTGTTACTCATGTGTTGTGAAAGAAAGTACAGTATTGTTTAGGTCCTCCGTGTGGCCCCGGACTCCTCCGTATGGTACGTGGAATTGGGAGGACCCTGTACCCCGGAAAGGCAGATGACGAACGCTTAGGTGATTTTTTTAGCCGGTAAGAGTCCGGCATAATAACAAAAAAATCCAGTTTAACCTTCTGGCGCCTGGAATCGAACCAAAGACTAACGGCCAAGTCTAAACTATTTGAACTATCACCACAATATTATTGAACACATTGATCGCTTAGATCAGCGGTCAAAAAATATACCAATATCAGCTGCTTGAAGCTGTCAAATTTTCCTAATCAACTTTGACCCTGAATATGTTGGTAAAACACCTGCCTCTCAAGTATGAGCGTGCGGGTTCGATTCCAGGTCAAGCAAGTACCAATGTAACTTTTCTAAGTTATATGTTATTTTTAAGTATATCTTGGACACCAATGACTATTTATAAGGTGAAGGAAAACATCTTGAGGAAACCAGGACTTTAAGTTTGGAAATCGCCAACCCGCATTGAATCAATCTTTCAATCCTCTCTGTATCAGAGGAGACCTGTGCCCAACAGTGGGACGATAAAAAGGTTGATGATGAACTTTGAACCATGACAGCCTCCGTGGCATAGGGGTAGCGGATGCGGCCGTTCACAAGTAGGCGCTGGTTCAATTTCCGCACAGTGAAAATATTTGTATATGAATATTTGCACGGGTCTGGTCGTGCCTCGGAAAGCACGTTAAGCCGTTGGTCCCGGTTGCCATACGAACATCTAGTGGCAGTCGTTACGGGTTGTTGGAGCCCTCAAAAGTCTAACAATTAGTTTAACTGCAATGCTTAGATATCGCCTTCGGGTTTTGAAGTTCAGACGGCAGTAGCTTCACGGAAAATATCGAAGTTTAGCCAAAATCAGCAGTTAGACTGGTAAAGCGGACCCCAGGCTCCAAAGCTGAAAAGCTACGGATGCGACTGGGATTAACGCTGAGATGATGCTGATGTTGAACTTTGAACCTAATGCTTCATGGATAAAGCTGAAAATCTATTAAAGATGACAGGTAGTAAGTAGCTTCATGGGCTGCCGTCTACACAGAAAACACACAACCGCACCTACGATAAAAAAAAATCTAAGACTATGAAGTAATGTTTATTTTTAATCTCAAATTACTATAGACAGTTCCAAGCCATTCATGTTTAGAGACACTATTTGCATAAAGTATTAAATGGGGACATTGACATTTATTACTTGGCGCCATTTTAATCTGACCCTTCAATGCCTGGTCAATGCTTTCAAACAGCGGTCTCTTAATACTGGATTTTTTTGATTCGTGACCAGTATCACTAAAGCTACATTTTTAACTATTTTCTGTATTAGAAGAGGTCAGGCTAAGTTTTTTTTTAATTATGACATGCGTAGGACTACAAATGAATTTTGTTAGCTCTTTAATTAGAATTTTTGGGAGGGGTATTAATGATAATTTTATTGTATTTCCATTTTAAATTGTCATTAAATGTATGCGATTAATATTTGTGAATGAAGATGGATATCTTTTGCAGAATATTGGCCTTGAATACCGAGACTATTGCCGTCTTTGTCTTGTTAATAGGAAAGGAAAGAGATGGATGATCACAATTTTACACTTATTTTTTTTTTTGTAATTATAAACTAATGCTTGACCGCGGTCCCACCTGATGGTAAGCAGTGATGCAGACGTTGATAGTGAAGCGCGCATTATTAAGAGCCACTGCACCCTAGCCTTGACGAGACTTAAATTGTTGTCATAGGCTCTAAATAAACTAGCTCGCTTTACCATCAATGATCGCATCACTGCTTACCATCAGGCGGGATTGCGGTCAAGCGCTAGCTTATAAATTATAAAAAAAAGACGGAAACACCGCCGCTGGCAAATTGTTCCAGTCCCTCGATGTACCTACGCGGTATAAAAGACGAGGCGAAACGCTTCGTCCGGATCGTAGTGTTGTCAACCACGTAAGGGTGGATACTAGCCGTACAACGGGTCGTCCGATGTTGGAACGGAGATGGAGGAATTAAATCATGAAATTCCCTCGCACGCTCTCTAAAATGCAAGTTTATGCCTTAAATAAACTTTATTTAGTTAATGTAAGATTTAGACCGTAGATTTGTTGAAAAGTTTCAATTTTGTCCAGTCTAGGATACTCTTTGACAAGCTTAATTTATTAATAGGCATGGGGTCAGATGGTCAGACAAGTACCAATGTAACTTTTCTACGTTATATGTAAGGTTGTAACGGAGCTTCGCCTCCGCTTCCGTTACTGCGGAAGTTCCGCAAGAAATCGTATCTTCGCTTCCGCCTCCGCCTCGGCACAATTTTTGCGGAGTTATAACGGAGGTTTATTTAGAAAGAAAGAAAGAAAAATTCTTTATTCCGCACAAACAAAACGCACCTTACAACTAAATACCATGAAATTACAATAACAAACAAAATACAAAAAAAAATAAAAAATTATAATAAAATAATATCACCAAAAGTCTCTCACTCCAAGCATGCAAAACTGCCAAACTATAGACAAAGTTGATTTGATGTCAAAGCCAGGGCCACAGACCATAGACCATGGAAGTACGTACAACGTAGTACTTTACATATTTATATAAAAAAAAGTTAAAAAACTAAAACCCAACTACGACAAAAAACGACGCTGAAAAAGTATAAAACAAGATTTTCAGAATACCGAACTGAACAAAGTTGCTAATGTAGTTGCAAGTAAATGGACACAGTAGTAATTTCATACAATACTATTCTGAAGTATGCAATATTCACTATGTAGAGATAATTTTTCATGTTTGGAAAGGCGTAGTCACACGTTGTCAAGGTGCTACGGTAGGTAGGTATATGTAACGTGTGACTACGCCTTTCCAAACATGAAAATTTATCTCTACATAGTGAATATTGCATACTTCAGAATAGTATTGTATGACATTACTACTGTATCCATTTACTTGCAACTGCATTAGCAACTTTGTTCAGTTCAGTATTCTGAAAATCTTGTTTTATACTTTTTCAGCGTATTTTTTTGTCGTAGTTGGGTTTTAGATTTTTAACTTTTTTTATTTGTACTATTTTGGTGTATTTGTGGCGCATATTATTAACAAAAGTTAAACTGATGAACTAAAAACTAGGTACTTGACATACCTATTACATCTACACGCACATATAACAACATAAGCCCGAAGGCATATAGTGCAGAGGCCTTTTTATGGGAGATTTAGCCAGTTATAAAACTGTTTCCGCCTTCACCGCGTGGAGTTACTCCCAGCTTATGTCGTTTTCATTAGTGCATTACATATTCTAATAATGTTCACACTGCTCTACATTGCATAAAGCGATTCACAGTTCCCGTGATCCACGCTTTACTCTTATCGCTCATATTTAACATCATTAAAGCATTCTTGTAATTATGTACAAGCATAAAGCACTCGTGAAGCTCTTTTACGTGATACCAAACACGGTATATTTATTTTAATTTTATATTAACATAGAACTTTTGTCCGCTAGAGGGCGCAATACTAAATTTGGTGACAAGCTTTATAGCTCATAACTAACAGAATATCAAGGCCCTTCTAATGGTACTGCAGTGGTCTTATTCTGATAAGTAGTAAAGAAGCTATGAACGAAAAACTGTGAATTATATGCAACCAGCCCATGAATACAGGTAAAGTCACACGCAAATGCTAGCAATATATATATTCAAAATGTACAAGTAAAGGGCTTTCAAATGATACCAAACACGGCATATTTATCTTAACTTTAGTTTTTTACTCTGTATGTTTTGTCCGCTAGAGGGCGCCACAGTAAATTTTGTGAAACCCCATATAGCCTATAACCAGCGGACAATTAAGACGCTTCTAATGATATATCATTTGTCGAATTCTGATAAGTAGTTTAGAAGTTACGAGGAAACAGATGAACATACATACATACATACATACATAGCCTGTCAAAATCATAACCCTCCTTTTGCTTTGCCGTAGTCGGGTAAAAATAAATAACGCGCAAGCTGCGACGCTCGACAACCGTTCGGCCGCGTTTGAACGCGAAATGGTCAAGAATCAACTAGTGCGAGGCAAAACAATTTTTTTCTCCTTAATTTTCATTACAAGAAGGTAATATTTTTTAACCAAGTATACTACTATTAATGTATGTATTTAAAATAAAAAAAAATGTTTTAATTAACCATGAATTTCAATTTTTTCTATATGTACTTTCACCTCCGCCTCCGCCTCCGTTAATCTCCGCGTCCGCGGAGGTGAGACTCGTCGCCTCTGCATCCGCCTCCGCCTCCGCAACAAGCCTCCTTTACAACCCTAGTTATATGTAATTTCTAAGTATATAGTATGTATGTACATATAAGTATATCTTGGACATCAATGACTGATTACGAGGTGAAGAAAGACGCCTTGTGGAAACCAAGTCTGAAATCGCCAACCCGCATTGAGCAAGCGTGATGATTACGCTCAATCCTTCTCTGTATGTGAGGAGACCTGTGCCCAGCAGTGGGAGGATAAAAAGGTTGATGAGGATGTACTTTTATAATTAAAAAGAAGTAGTTAATCCTTGTATATCAACTAGGATTACCTACTTCTTTTTAATTATTAAAATTTTCATTGTACACTGAATGTTTAGAATTCAGATAAATCAGACCTTTTTCAGTCACCTAAATTTAATTGAATTTTCAGTAAAAGTTAAATATTAATATTTGGTCTAATTTCGTGACTAACTTTTATTAATTTATGAAATCTAATACGTCTCAATCATAAAATTGTTTGCAAAGGTTTCGTTATGATTGATGCGCTAATATTTTTAATTAACATAGTTTTGATTAGCCACGCAGAATTTTTTAAAAACATTTTAAAATAATGGTTGTAGACGAAAGCGCTAGAATATCCCGGGAAGGTCTGTGCCATACCTTTTACCATAGAATAAAGAGAGGGAAGTACGTTATCTTCATACAAACGGACCGCGCGCGGCTTGTATGTGTGCGCCATAGTATCTATGCGTCGCCGCACGCACACCTAAACACAATATTAGAGTGCCTATGACTGCGCTAGTCGCGGCTAGCACGGAACGAGGTTCGCGCGTCACGGCTTTTCGGCACATTAGCTTTTAAAAAATGATCACATAAACTGCAAAGTTGGTATGTCTATTTATGAACAAATAAAAGACATATTTTTCAAATTATATTTCTAAAAGTTATTTACAAGGATACGGATATATTACACATTAAAGTTTAATAACAACGCGTTTCGTAATAGTCGAAACCGAAGAAAGTAGGTATTTTTCTGTAGCTAATTTGTAATTTTGTATTAAATGTATGATTCAATAGATGTTATGTTTGTATTATTTATATTTGTATTAATTAAAAATAAAAATAAATATGGTTCTTTATGTGTACAAAACTAAAAATAAAAATTACAAAAAAAAAAAAACTGGCTAGTATATGTAAACTAAATACTAAGCAAATAATTTAAACATAAGCTCTTAGTCTATAAATATTTGTTAGCGGTTTGGGCGACAACCGTAACCGACGAAGCGCGGACAGTCGTCAACCCTAAGACAGTAGGCAATTAAATCGCGGATTGGGTCGCAGATAACCTACTTCCCCTCTTTATTCTATGCTTTTACCGCACTATTTTTTTTTTAATGGCAGTCACTAGCGGTAGCTTATAAGAAGCGTGAAATTGCATGTTTTCGACGTTGAAAAAGTATGTTTTGCATTCGTCGTTATAAATAATAATCACGTGGAAAAAGCAGTACGTTTTCTCTACTACAAAACGATCTCCGTGGCACAGCGGTAGCGAACGCGGCCGCTGCGCAAGGAGGCGCGGCTTCGATCCCCGCGCAGTGCAAATATTTGTATGCATGGATGTGAATATACACATGCAAATTATCCTCTGGATTCTAAGTGAATGTAAGTGACATGCTTCCTCTTATTTTTGCTTAGAATGTAGTACTCGGCAAAAATTACTCGGTGTTAGGTTGAATAATATAATAACTGATATAATAACACCAAGTAAATTTCGCCTTATTAATATTGGAGGAAAACGGTGTCAATAAATCTTATCACGGAGTTAACAGTTCATAACTTACAGACGCCAAATAACCTCAATTATGTAATTACCTTCCTTCTGGCCCAAACAAAAGACACATAAATACAGTAAGGATATTATTACCTTCAAACTACCAGCACAGAAAACACCTGTTCATCAAACATTAAAAAAAAAACAAAAAAATAAACCAAAATACCACTTGACATCAGTCGGATACCAGTACCAAGTTAATCACATCACTAACCAACAAAAACACGTTCGAAATCCAACTCTCACTCACACCAAATAAGTCCTTCATTAGCGATGGGACAGCGCCAAAATTACATGGTATCCGATACCAAAAAAACGGGTATCGAAAAAAAAGCGAAACGGGTTGTGTGAGAACAAAAAATCAGAGTAAGATGCTACCACGTTTTTCTTGGCGTTCAAAACATTGTTTATCGGCTGTTTTAGTAAATAAATCTTTTTTCGTACCGATTTGTAATTTGTATTTGTGGCATTTATTTAAAGGTGATAAGAGTAAAAAATGGCTTCTGGTTTTGTTTTTATATTAGATAGTTATTTCGCTTTTGATCTTTTTAGATAATTGTTATTAGATGTTAGCACCCTAAACAATGACCTCAAATTTGTATTGGACCAACACTATCCTTAACGAGACTAATAATTATAAACCAGTGCTTGACAACAATCCTGTCTGATGGTAAGTTGTGCATACCGTTGATGGTAATGCGCGCTAGTTTATTAAGCCTATTCACTCAAAAAAACTGAGTAAATAGGAAGGAAGACGGCAGTTGAGCAAGGTGATGCAATGTTAAACCCAACAACACGACCAACGTTGTTACGTCAGAGGGAGATTGATCTAGAGACCCTCCACGACCAAACTCCCGACACAACATTTGGCGCATCGTACCCGACACACATCGCAACACGATTGCTCAGACCCTTCCTCCGTACGGCTTCACCAGACATCATTCCGGAACACGACGAATCACTTGGCGGCAAGAAGACATTGTCTGGTGGGTGGTAACTTCTGCCGATATTATGGCCTACCACCACCACCACCTATTCAAAATTTTTAATTTCCAAATCAATCTCCCTCCGGTGCAGCATCGTTGGTCGTGTTGTTGGGTTTTACATTGCACCACCTTTTTTTTTTTTTTTCGGGGTGGAAATCCTCATAGGATGTCCGCCGCCCTAGGGTGGGCGACGGGGTCTGTCAGACATTTTACTGACTAAAACCACCCCGGTGTCTCTTCTATCACGAGCGCGCGTGGGGCCGCGGGAGTCTAAATTCTTCCGCAGCCCCACACTCTCGTCCTGGCCCGATCTGTCCGGGCCTCGTCTCCGGCACGGGGTAGTGGGGTGTTAAGCTACCCCGTGCATCGCCTCAGAGGCGCACGCTGACACTCGCGCGCGCCACCGCCGCGGGGTCCATCGAATAGGGGGCGGGGACTTCCCCATGTCCCTCGCCCCTGGACCCATTCATGGGGGGCGGAAGAGGGCGTTATCCGCCCTTCTTCGGCGCCCGGTGCGTCTTCTGCGGCCCGGGAAGGGAGTTGAGATCTCCCTCTCCCGTTCCGCAGCTTCCTTCTGCGACATCACGTCCTCGCAGAAGGACACCACCGCGTCCCACGACTCTGCGCTGCCGGCCATCCTCCGCACTACTGCCGGCAGCGTCAGGTCGCCTCCTACTTCATTTGTGAGGACACGGCGCTGCTCCTCCCAAGCTATACACTCGGAGAGCGTGTGCTGCGCCGTATCCTCCCCGCATTGGACGCAGTGGTGGCACCGAGCGTCCGGCTCCCTGCCTAGGCGACACAGGTACTTGCCGAAGCAGCCGTGCCCCGATAGCACCTGCGTCACCCTGAACGACAGGGAGCCGTGCCTTCTCCCGAGCCAGTCGTCGAGTACTGGCCGGATCGCCTCGACGGTAGCGAGGCCGGCGGTAGGGCGCATAAGCCTCTGCCGCCAGTCCGCCACCAGGACCTGACGGAGCTCCTCTCGGCGCAGCTCGATCTGCCGCTGCGCCGGACTGGAGCCCCGTGTCCGCTCTTCCTCACGCCATCGGTATAATGACGCGAGTACTTTCGCCTCTAGGTCCCAGGGCGGGGATCCGGCCAGGACGCAAGCCGCCTCGTAGGAAATCGTGCGATACCCGCGGACGACCCTGACGGCCATCGCCCTCTGCGGCTTGCGCAGAATGGCGAGTGTTCCGGCCGTCAGGTCCATCGCCCACACAGGGGCCCCATACAGGGCCATGGACCGCACGATACCCACGTATAACCGCCTACAGGCGGCGCTCGGGCCCCCCATGTTGGGAAGCAACGTTGACAGCGCGCCTGCTGCACCCATCAGCTTGGGCGCCAGCCGCCGGAAGTGGGGTCCGAATTCCCATCGGCTGTCGAGCACCAATCCCAGATACTTCATGGTGGACTCGACAGCTATCCGGGCACCACTGACCACGATATGTGTTCCCGGCGCCGGCGCACGCCGGGGGCCATGGAAAACCATGGCCTCCGACTTGTCAAGGGCCACCTCCAGGCCCAGGCGCCGGATGCGGGTCACCACCTGTGACACCGCAGCCGTGGCTATCAAAGTCGCTTCCCTGTGCGAGCTCCCCCGGGCAGTGACAAGCGTGTCGTCCGCATAACACGTCAAGTCGGCGCCCGACGGGAGCTCGCCTCTCAGCACCCAGTCGTAGCCGATATTCCACAGGAGCGGTCCCAAGACCGATCCCTGTGGAACACCGCACGACATTTGGTGCCGACCGGCACCGTCACGTCCCCGATAGATGACGCATCTATCCTCCAGATAAGCCCCTACTATGCGGCGGAGGTAGGGAGGCACCCGATGGTATTTCAGGGCCTCCCTAATACAGCTCCAGGGTAGGGTGTTGAAGGCGTTGGAAATGTCTAAAGACACCGCCAACACCACCCCACCCCGGGATACCGTATCCTCCGCCAGGGCTCTCACGCGCATGATTGCGTCTATGGTGGAGCGCCCCCGACGAAAACCGAACTGGTTGTCGTCCAGGTTCGGCCCGTCTCCCGCACAAGTGGCCGACGAGGCGATCTGCGATTATACGCTCAAAAAGTTTGCCCGCCTCGTCGAGCAGCACTATGGGCCGATACGCGGACGGCGAGTCCGCGGGGCGCCCCTCCTTCCTGAGCAGGACCAGCTTCCCCTCCTTCCACACACTGGGAAACTGACCCTGCCCGAAGCATGCCGTGAAGAGCCCCCTCAGCTGGGGCTCTAGCTCCTTCAGAGCCAGGACGAGAGCTCGGCCAGGAACTCCGTCAGGTCCGGGCGCTTTATTCTTGGCCCGGAGCCGCGACACGGCCGCTCCCGTCTCTGCTTGCGTCACCTCGGGGACATCGGTGCCCTCCTCTTCTGGAGAGTCTGTGGCTGAGGGTGAGACCATCGCCGGGGGAACATGTCCCGCCCGCTCAGGGAAGAGGGTGGATACCACCGCCTCTAGCAGCTGGGGTTGCATACTTTGCACCAGTGGGGGCGCCCAGGGACGCAACTTGCCCCGTACCCAACGGTAGGGGCGCCCCCACGGGTCCCGATCTAGGGACCCCAGCAGCTCTTCCCTGGCCCGCGACTTAGAGTCGTCGATGGCCAGCCACAGAGTCTCCTGGGCCGCGCGGTACACCCCATACCGCGCGGCTTCCTCGACGGGATCCCGTCGACGTCGTCTCCGGTAGCGCGTGTACTGGCGGCGAGCCGCAACGCACTCGACGCGCAACCGCGCAAGGTGGTCGCTCCACCAGTACACGTTGCGCCTTGCGGACTGTTGGCGGACGCGGGGCATGGACGCGTCGCAGATCTGCGTCATCGCCCCGCGAAACCACAGCGCCTCCGCTTCGACGTCGACGGGGCCGTCCGTCGCCGACTCCCAAATCCAGGACTAGACTATGGCAGCTTCCTCGAGTAGTTCCCTGTCGAGGCGCTTCAGCGCCCAGCGCGGGCCGTCGTTAATCGGGGCTCGTGGATGGCGGCCGCTCGCGGTCTGGGCGGAGACGTCGAACCGGATATACCGATGGTCCGACAGCGTCTCCACCTCCACGGCGACACGCCAATCATGGACACGGCTGGCGACAGAGGGGCTAGCGAAAGCAACGTCTACTATCGACCCGCCCCTCTGCCGCACGCACGTGTATACAGAGCCCCGATTCAGGACGACCAGACCGGTCGTCACCACCCCCTCCGCTAGCACCTCGCCCCGAGGGTCCGTGACCGGAGATCCCCACGCCGATGACTTGGCGTTGAGATCCCCGAGCACTAGAACGGGACGAGGGTGATAGCGGCCTACGACGGCGCCCAACTCGACAAGGAACCCCTCGAAGTCGGCGAGACTCTTGTTGGGTGAGAAATACGCCCCCACGATGACGATGCCGCCCGAGACCGCAGCAACCCAGCCGCGGCCCCGAGACGGGTCGATCAGAGTCCCGCCAATAATGGCCACCGAACCGTCAACGCATCCCAGCCAGTCGTCACGGGCGGGGATGAAATACGGCTCGGCGACCACAGCCACTTGGATCGACCACTGCGCCATGCTCTGGAACAAGAGGTCCTGAGCTCTGGCGCAGTGGTTGATGTTGCCCTGGAGGAAACGGAGTTGCGCCATTATTGACACTCCATTCCCTCGGCAACGGTCCTGGGCCGGGAGTCGGCCGCGGAGCTGTTAGCCTGCGGGGGAGGCGAGGTTTCCCCGGCAGTCTTAGAGCCCCTCTTCTTTTTCTTCTTGGCCTTGCTGGCAGGCATGCCACAGGCTCCTCCGCCCACTTTGTGTCCCGCTGGCCTCCCCGCAGCCGAACACAAGCTGCAGTTGAGCGCCGCGGAACACTGGGCCGCCTTGTGGCCGGGCTGACCGCAGCGATAGCAAAGATCGCTACGGTCAACCTCGGCGGTGCACTTGGCCCGGACGTGCCCCTTCTCCAGGCACCGGAAGCACCGCAAAGCCCGGGGCTGCAGGAGTTTTACCCTCGCTGCAACCCAGCCCACCAGCAATCTGCCATTTGCGGCGATCTTATTCGCCGACGCCACAGGGCACCGAACCCAGACCGCGCAGAGTCCAGTGGCGTCGGTGCGAATATTGCCGGCCCGCACCTTATCCGGCGGACACTCTCCGCTTCGGGCAACGGCCGCTACCACCTCCTCAGGAGTCACGGACTCGTCCAGGCCGGCAATCCGCACCTCTGCGGTTTTAACCGGTCTGGAAATCCGGACGTCCTCGGGGTTGAGGACCTCCCTCAACTTGGCGGCCAGAGCGTCCGCCTTCTCGGCATTGCCGCTTGCAGCACTAGCCACCTCAAACAGCCGCGCATCCGTGGCAGCATGCCTGATGGTGACGGACTGAAGGCCAAGATCCGACAACTTGATCTTGGCCTTGGCCTCGGTAAGGACCGAGCCGTACGTTACGCCGCGCTCCGCAGCACCATGCTGAAGCGTGAGCGTCACGGCCTCGGAACGCGGGGCACGCACAGCCGGTCCCTTGCGACCGCCTTTGCCAGTCCGCCGCGCAGCCTCCGGAACCGCCTTTGCGGTTTGACCGGAGGTGCGCGCTGATGCTGCTGAGGCCGCTTTGGCAGTCTTAGGGGCTTTGCGGGCCTTCTTGCGGCCCACAACTGTCGCCCAGGTCTCACCCTTAGACCCGGCCGTCGTGGGACATTGCACCACCTCGCTCAACTGCCGTCTTCCTTCCTATTCACCTATTCACTAAGTTTTTTTAAGTGATTGGGCTTAATAAACTGGCGCGGTTTACCATCAAAGATTGTATCACTGCTTACCATCAGGCGGGATTGCAGTCAAGCGCTAGTATATAATTATTAAAAAAAAAAAATGATTTTTTCATCATTTTAGTCCGGTGGCTATAACACCAGACTTTGTCAACTAAAACAGGTTCCAAACGTCAATACGAATCCTACATTACAATCAACTAATCCGTGGTTAGTTGTCATTAGCAGTAATGTCAAACATTATACAAATATACTAATGAAACTATGTACTTAATGAGATTGTTAGTAATGAAATTGATTTTATTGATATCGACAATTACGTTAAGTGGTAGGTAACATTAGATTGAGTGTATGTAGTCGTGGTGGCCCAATGGTTAAAACACCAGCCTCTCAAGTATGGGTGCGCAGGTTCGATTCCAGGTCAGGCAAGTACCAACGTAACTTTTTGACTTACCAATGACTGATTAATAGGTGAAGGAAAACATCTTGAGGAAACCTGCACTTTAAGTCTGAAATCGCCAACCCGCATTGAGCAAGCGTGATGATTACGCTCAATCCTTCTCTGTATGAGAGGAGACCTCAGCCCAGCAGTGGGACGATTAAAAGGTTGATGATGATTAGATTTAGCTAATCCCTCCCTAGTGTACTATTTTAAACAAATGTAAAAATTGTGAATACAGGCAGGTTGTCGAGTCGACGTCTGGGACTATTTTGCCCTTTAAGGAATTCTAAATAGATTTTTATAATAGAACAAGGTCGGGATTTTATACATTGCGGGCGGTCAGAATTGTACCAAAATCGTGTTAAAAAGGCAGACGTTTCATGCTTCTGTAGATTTTATGCCATTTAGAAATCCCCCTTACTATAAAACATAGATTTTATTTAGATCTGGATTAAACTACCTAAGTGGTTATTGAATTATGCACCTAACCATTAAATAAATGCAGTTTTTTATACAGGGTGTATCTGACATCGACGCACAAACGAGTACCATGGATCCAGTACATGATTCTGAATCTCCCAGTTGTGGAATTTTTTGTCGGCTTTTTCTTCATTTATAAAAAAATATATGCAGTTTTTTTCACTTTAGGCCATTCATAATTGCTATACTTTTATAAGACTATACGATTTTAAAGTAAACATTAATTAATTCGATAATTACACAAAGAAGCGCAATATGAATGAAATTCGAAAAACTATTCTATCAGCTGATTTAATAGAGTTCACATCAAGGGTCAACGTCATACCTACAAACACGCGCGGCGGCACGCTTGCAACGTTTAAAGGCCGAGCCGACTCTTTTTTTTTAAACATTGTGATTTCTTTAACCGCTCATTAATGACATAAATCCATACTAATATTATAAATGCGAATGTAACTCTGTCTGTCTGTTGCGCTTTCCCGCTTAAACCTCGCAACCGATTTTGATGAAATTTGGCACAGACAATCTTTAGACCCTGAGGTAGAAAATAGGCTACTGTTTATCCCGGAAAAAATTGATTTTCCCGAGGGAAATCTAAAAAGCGCGATATAACTGAACTCCACGCGGGCGAAACCGCGGGCGGAAAGCTAGTGACTATCATAATTTTATTAGTGGCATGTGGTCTAGCCTTTTCGCGAAGTTTGCGTTACGATGTCAGATACACCCTGTATAAAAATTACACCTTAGTTGGGTGCTAAGTGGTGACTTTTGTATTAAGAACTTTGAGTTAGCCTCAATAAACTTCGAAATACAAATACCTACTAATTCAAAGGTTAAGTTTGCAACTAAAGGCAGATTTCGGTTTGTAATAAAAGGGTAAGTGTTTAAATGCCACTTTATGACTTAGTTGGAAATCGCTAGGCTACATCTTCTTTTTATAACATCATCATCATCTCAGCGTTAATCCCAGTCACATCCGAAGCATTTTCAGCTTTGGAGTCTGGGGTCCGCTTTACCAGTCCAACTGCTGATTTTGGCTAAACTTCGATATTTTCCGTGAAGCGACTGCCGTTTGACCTCCACAACCCGAAGGTGATGTCGAAGCATTGCAGTTAGACCAATTGTTGGACATTTGAGGGCTCTAGTAATCCGTAACGACTGCAACTTGATGTATGGCAACCGCGACCAATGGCTTAACGTGCTTTCCGAGGCACGACCAGACTCTTTTCCTACTCTTTTTGGTATATTTATTGCTACCAATGATCATCATCATCATCATCTCAGCGTTAATCCCAGTCGCATCCGTAGCTTTTTCTCGACAGCCTCCGTGGCGTAGCGGTAGCGGACGCGGCCGCTGCGCAAGGAGGCGCGGATTCGATCCCCGCACAGTGCAAATATTTGTATGCATGAATATGAATATTTGCACTGGTCTGGTCGTGCCTCGGAAAGCACGTTAAGCCGTTGGTCCCGGTTGCCATACGAATATCTAGTGGCAGTTGTTACGGGTTGTTGGAGCCCTCAAAAGTCCAACAATTGGTCTAGCTGCAATGCTTCAATGTCGCCTTCGGGTTGTTGAGGTCAGACGGCAGTCGCTTCACGGAAAATGTCGAAGTTTAGCCATATCAGCAGTTAGACTGGTAAAAGCGGACCCCAGACTCCAAAGCTAAAAAAACAGTCTAACTGCTGATTTTGGCTAAACTTCGATACTTTCCGTGAAGCGACTGCCGTCTGATCTCCACCAATACCACCACCATTTTGCTACTAATGATATGGCTAACAAATCCGTAACGAGATGATGCGGCGCAGAGTTAAAGTTGTGGCACCTGAAAGGCTGAAAGAGCTCTAATATGAGCGTCCCATCGTAATTTAGATTCAAAAACTTAGATACGTGGTCTTGTCACTCACGAACATGCTGCCGAGGGGAGGAAATAGGGTAAAGTTTTAGCATACGAGTATTTCCAGCATCAAGTGCAACTTACTGAACGTCCTAAACAGGAACGGAACAACACGCAGCGTAGATGAGTCTATCAGCTATAAAATCTCATCGCTCTCTTTGTCATATTCTAGAGGGAAAGAAAGCTATGGACCAAATCACCGTCGTGAAGTTAGACAGTAGTATGAGCATCATCATCATCATCAACCTTTTATCGCCCCACTGCTGGGCACAGGTCTCCTCTCATACAGAGAAGGATTGAGCGTAATCACCACGCTTGCTCAATGCGGGTTGGCGATTTCAGACTTCCAGGTTTCCTCAAGATGTTTTCCTTCACCTTCAGTCATTGGTGTCTAAGATATACTTAGAACGTACAAATAACTTTAGAAAAGTTACATTGGTACTTGCCTGACCTGGAATCGAACCCGCACACTCATACTTGAGAGGCTGGTGTTTTAACAACTAGGCCACCACGACTGGGTCTTAGATCAAAATTTTTTACGTGGACGAAATTGCGAGCAGAAACTAGTCTAATATAAGACTTCTCTAAAATTGTAGCTACATAAAAATTAATTACTGTAGCGGTACTTACAAACGCCACATGGAACAACGCGTCATACTGACGTTTCACGAATTCTACATCTCGCAAGAAGAGTTTACCGTGCAATTAACAGACGTCGTCCTCCGTGGCGCAGCGGCCAACACGCCTGCCTGTGATGTGGAGGCCCCGGGTTTGATCCCCGGCCAGGTCATGGAAAACGATCTTTACCTGATTGGTCTGGGTCTTAGATTTTATCTATATATGTATCTATTATAAATATAGTATCGTTGAGTTAGTATACCATAATACAAGTCACGAACTTACTTTGGGGCTAGCTCAATCTGTGTGATTGTCCGTATATGTATGTATGTACGCAACTTCCCAAAATCAACCATTGGTCAAGCCGAGCATTGGCAATGCCCGCCAGACATAACACCTATCTGGTCGGAGGATCCTCCCTTTTATATGGAGGATGAGTGAACTTTTCTCCCTGTTCCTCATCCCTCCACAATTATTTTTATAGAAAACTAGCTTTCCGCCCGCGGCTTCGCCCGCGTGGAGTTCGGTTATATCGCGCTTTTTAGTTTTCCCTCGGGAACATCAATTTTTTCCGGGATAAAAGGTAGCCTATGTTCTTTCTCAGGGTCTAAAGATTGTCTGTGCCAAATTTCATTAAAATCGGTTGAGCGGTTTAAGCGGGAAAGCGTAACAGACAGACAGACAGACAGACAGACAGACAGACAGACAGACAGACAGACAGACAGAGTTACTTTCGCATTTATAATATTAGTATGGATTAAATTGTAATATAAAATTAAACAAATATCTATGAGGAGCTTTTCATCAAGCTTCTTTGCTATTTATTGTTTCTCAGAAAAAGCTGAAGCTGTTATAGTATCAACTTCAGACGTATTATTGCTTTAAGTTGTTCAAATAATTGAGTAAAACACTTCGGACCGTATTTAATATACAACTTTTATTTCAAAATTTGCACGTTATTCCATTTAATATCTTTCAGCTTATAGAGGTCTACTGCTGGATGAAAGCCTCCCTCAAGGCTTTCCAGAATGACCGGTCTTGTGCTGCTCGCATCCATCAGCTTCACGCGACCACCAGATCGTCGGTCTATCTTGTACGGGGCGCCACTCCAGAACCTTATTGACCCATAGGACTCGTCGAGCTTCATTGCTCGGAGTTTTTCTGGCGGTCTCCACTGTTGATTCTGGTTTTCAGTGGGTGGGATAATGTGTGGCGGGTTTTGCCCCATAGGCCATCGGTTCTACGAGCAATGTGACCCGCCCACTTCCACTTAATTTTGGCGACTCGAAGAGCCATGTCGGTGACTTTGGTTCTCGTACGGATCTCTACATTTCTGATTCGATCGAGCAGACAAACTCCGAGCATAGCTCTTTCCAGCACCCTTTCACCACGTTTCAGTTTCGTAAGGCACCGTTTAATATCTCTAGAGATATTAATTTGGAACTTGCAAGAGGAGCTCGGGTCGATTAGGTTACTTATTGGCCACACATTATCCCCACTGCAACTCCTGAAAGCCAGAATCAACAGTGGAGACCGCCAGAAAAACGCCGAGCAATGAAGCTCGACGAGTCCCGGAGAAACGATTCAACTGTTTTGGGTCCCGCAACAAGATTAAACAGAAAAGAATAGAGGGGGAGTAAGAAAAAATATATATTTTTTCCACTTCCCTCCATAACAAGCAGGAGACAGAACAGAACTAGGCCAATCGGCACAAAGGGACATTATTGCAACTGGGAGAAGCCCAGATTTCCAAGTGCCACGGAATAAAATTTGATTAAGTTAATAGGTCCTAAGTAGGTATGTGCTGTTACAATTGATTCCAATAATAGGTATGGCAAAAGCGCCTGAATGCACGGAAATTGGTTCTAGTTTCTACAAGGGTATAATAAACGACTCCGGATGTAACTTGTACACTATCCAACATAATATTGCGTCCATTCTGCCAAAGAATACACTCCCACAAGATGTGATGTGCGGACTGTTCAAATTCACAGTTCGATGTAGAACATTGATACAAAGGCGAAGGAACAAGTTTAAAAGAATACAGTTTTAGGTTAGACTACGTTTGTCGTGGTTGGCTCGTGAATGGATCTTTAAACACCGACACCCTTCCGTGCCTCGGGCAGCATGTTGAGATATTCGTCCCAGCTGTGGCAGTCGAAGTTCTGAGACAATCAGTCGTTCGTCAGAAGTCCGAAATCTGACAACCAATCTTAGCAGGGGTGGCGGGTTTTGGAGGTTAGATAGGCAGTCGCTTTATGGTGACTTGGAAGCACACTCCAAAAATTAGTTAGGACAGAGCTAGGCGGATGTCATCATCCACCTAGCCTGTGATGATATCTAGTGTAGCCGTACAGAGGCCGGGTCTGAGCAGTTGTGTTGCGATGTGTGCCTGGTACGATGCGCCAAATGTTGTTGTGTCGGGAGTTTGGTCGTGGAGGATCTCCGGATTTATCTCCCTCTGGCTCAACATCGTTGGTCGTGTTATTGGGTTTAACATTACATACACCTCACTCAACTGCCGTCTTCCTTCCTATTCATTCAGATTTTTGAGTGAATAGGCTCTTACTAAACTAGCGCGCTTTACCTTCAACGATTGCATCACTGCTTACCATCAGGGGGGATTGCGGTCAAGCACTAGTTTATAATTATAAAAAAAAAAACTAGCTTTTCAGCCGAGCTGCACGTATCACATATCTATGACGTTTCTACAATATTTGGTACCACTCATTTAAAGCGTTTTTACTGTCAGATGACAAAAGAATCGCACTGCAATTGGCTGTCTGTGTACTTTCAACTTAAAATGACTAGCTAAATTGACATTTGCCTAGTTAAACGATGTAATGCCGTAAAAAGACTCAAGCTGAACTTTGTAGTCAGAATCAAGGCTTCAAATGTTTTGTGGCGTTATTCCATGAAACATTGTTCCGTCTACCTATTGTTCTGGTTGATTTCTGGTAATGAATGGATTGCCCTTTCCCCCCCAATACATACCGGTGTGTATTGTTAAAGGCTTCAATCAATGAACTCGGTCTGTCGGTTTTCACTGCTGTATATAGGACATTCTAAAGTGGAGCCAAAACACCTGGTGTTAATTAATCGCATCCAATGTCCTAGCCGCCTAGTTCTACTGTTTTTTTTTAAAATTATTTGCAACAGCCATGTAAGAAATACTAAATATGTTTCAGGAAGGGTTGGCAACCAACACATGGTTGCCAGCAAAATTCCAATATGCCCGATCCAAAAATCTACCGTTAATAACACTGAAAATAAGAACCCTCAAGGTAAATTATCAGACAAAAAGAACACAATTATTATTGCTTTCTTTCCAAATTAGTTAGTACGTAGGCGAAAATGACATTCATCATCCGCCAAACTTTGTCCTAAACTAGTTACCACCCACCAGACAAAGTCTTGCCGCCAAACGACTCTTCGTGTTCCGTCATGATGTCTGGTGAAGCCGTGCGGACGACGGGTCTGAGTGGTTGTGTTGTGATGTGTGCCGGGTACGATGCGCCAAATGTTCTTGTGTCGGGAGTTTGGTCGTGGAGGGTCCCCAGATCAATCTCCCTATGGCGCAGCATCGTTGGTCGTGTTGTTGGGTTTAATGTTGCATCACCTCGCTTAACTGCCGTCTTCATTCTTGTTCACTCAGTTTTTTTGAGTGAATATGGCTCTTAATAAACTAGTGCGCTTTACCTTCAACGGTTGCATCATTGCTTACCATCAGGCGGGATTGCAGTCAAGCAAAAGAAAATGATCTGGCTATAACAATGGAGGAAGACCAAAGATGGATGGATTGTGTGAAAGCTGTTGTGGAGAGGAAAGGAGAGTGATTACCGAGATTATCCTAAAGAAATAGACATGTTGAGCTGTTCACAGATAAATTGGGATCAGAGTATGAGAAAGGTCGCTAGAAACCGCTGGATGCGGGAGGTGCAGGACTGGTCGTGGAGATCCTTGGGGGAGACCTATGTCCAGCAGTGGACGTCTTTCGGCTGACATGATGATGACCCTGACTGAAAAGATGACTTACCCGTTCTGGCAGGTGTACTTCCAGTCGATCTTGAAGTACAGCGACGTGCTTCAATGTACTACTCCGCGAGGGGGGAGACCATGGACACTAACTTTGTTACACAACGCGACCTCAATAGAATTTCTAGATTATTTAAACCTCAGACTGACGTCTGGGAGGACCTCTTATCCGAATGGCAAAGTAGGTGGGATAATTCCATCAAGGGCCGGCACCTCCATCTGTTCTTTCCATCCGTTGGCGATCGGCTGGCTAAGACATGGCTGGAGGTTGACCACTGCGTTGCCCAATTTCTCACAGGTCATGGCAACTTTAAAAGTAAACTGTATTCTTTTAAACTTGTTCCTTCGCCTTTGTGTCAGTGTTCTACATCGAACTGTGAATTTGAACAGTCCGCACATCACATCTTGTGGGAGTGTATTCTTTGGCAGAATGAACGCAATATTATGTTGGATAGTGTACAAGTTACATCCGGAGTTGTTTATTATACGGACCTTGTTGAAACTAGAACTAATTTCCGTGCGTTCAGGCGCTTTTGCCATACCTATTATTGGAATCAATTGTAACAGCAAATACCTACTTAGGACCCATTAACTTGATCAAATGTTATTCCGTGGTGCTTGGCAATCTGGGCTTCTCCCAGTTGCAATAATGTCCCTTTGTGCCGATTGGCCTAGTTCTGTTCTGTCTCCTGCTTATTATGGAGGGAAGTGGAAAAAATATCTTTTTTCTTACTCCTCCGCTATTCTTTTCTGATTAATTTCGTTGCGGGACCCAAGACAGTTGAAACGTTTCTCCGGGACTCGTCGGGCTTCATTGCTCGGCGTTTTTCTGGCGGTCTCCACTGTTGATTCTGGCTTTCAGGAGTTGCAGTGGGTTGGGAACAGTGTGGCGGGTTTTTGACATGATGATGAATGATGAGGATAAGGAAAAGATAATTTAGACGGTCAAACGGTGGTTTCAACACACCGGGCCGAGTAAACTGAAATTATTCCGTCAAAGCAATTGAGTGGACTATTACGGGTCATTTGTGTCCGGACTAGTATTTACGCTTTTGCGATAGAAAACAGGAATGTGTGATTGTACCTAGCTGTTTTACTTATGTGAATAGGCACTCAAATGGAAGGTATTTAGCACCGCTATTGAGCATCCTTGTGGTATAAATAGCCATTGAGGCTAGTTTATCATAACACACCTCTTTTTCCCGACAGTTTCAGCAGAGGTGTACCTTTCACCTTCTTCTATAGAAGTCCACTGCTGGACAAAGGCCTCCCCCAAGGTATTCCACGATGACCGGTCTTGTGCTGCCCACATTCATCGGCTTCCCGCGACCTTCACCAGGCCATCGGTCCACCTTGTTGAGGGCTTGTTGTTGTATGCTGCATCTTGCGGTACGTGGCCGCCACTCCAGAACCTCACTGCTTCATCGGCCATCGGTTCTACGAGCTGTTAGTTTTGTATAAGTATTATGTAATATGAGCTTGGCTATTATTGTCCAATGCGCACAAAGTCAGAATCTAGGCTGCCCTGAGACTACTCCCGGTAGAAAAATGTATATAGCAATCGAACACAGGACCTCATGTTCAGCAGTCCTATCGAATACGGAACAAGGGAAAATTGTACATAAATAACTTTAAACGTTATGTTGAAAGAAACTTCAACGAAAAGTATTTAACATCATTTAGGAGTTCGCTTGTAGTTATAAATGGACATAGAACCTCATTTCGTTAACGTTACAATTGAAGAAGCTGTATCATCCTTCAGATTATAGCAGCATTGCTGGGTATTAGATTCGCCAACCCCCACTAAACGTAGTGTAAGTTGTGTTCCAAATTTTGCATAAATCCAGTCAGCTTTTTCGGAGTCTCCATATTTCCTTCTTACTCCATCCCATATAATTTAAAAGAAATCCTTCGAAGAATTTTGAAAACTAGGCCCAGCTATCGATTTTTAACAAACAAGACCTTTAATTGTCTTTCTAAGGTAAGCTTAAATCTCAAAGTTAATTAATTATGTTTTATAGACTTTCCATCTTGACTTTTTCGTGTAACTTAAAGTGCCGGTTTCATGTTAAAACAATGTCGGCTAAAGTTAGCGAAGCAGAAACAAAAAGACAAAAGAATGTCTAACATACAGATTGCTCACGGATATCTACAACTGAAAAAATACGATAAATGGCTACATAACTAGATTCATAACGTACAAGAAACACATCGAAGTTGTTCGTAATCCATCATCATAAGATGAAAGGCGCAAACAGAACAATTTGTACATGAGCATATGTGAGCAACAAGAATCAGGAATCCGAAACGGACCCGTTTGAAAAATAAACCTGATACCTACCTAGCACATTTCAAAGATTACTAACGCGCTACATCTCTAAAAAGGACAAAACATTCTAATTTGCGCATTTCAAAATTTCGAACGTTCTAAATATCAATACGTTTTAACCTTATATCGGTATTTTCATTCCATATTCGAATTTTGATTATACACATCGAGTACAATCAAAATAAATACCATAGTAAAATACATTTCCTTGAAAAACGAAACGATAATACGAAATCACTACGCAATTCAGCCCCAAATTATCTGTACGCAACAAAAACCGCCCCAGCGTAGCAACGTCAGCCCCGAACACGCAGGCTCGCTCGCTCTGCGATAGCTCCCGGGACGCTGTAGTGATCATCCCCTCCCTTCCCCCCGCTGGTACGGCGCACGCCCTGTCCGCCAGACGGCATCCAGCGCCTAACGAGAGCGCACGTATACCCCGCGTCGCGGTCACCTGTGGCGCCGAACCCAGTGTTTACGGATTACAGTGAAAAATTGTGCCGAAGTGTGTGCTACCCTGTGTTTTTATGAATGAATGAATGAAAATCATCGTGCATAACCGGTTGCCGGACGGTTTGACTGCGGACCGGTTCCGATTTCCGCCGATACGAGTTTCGTGGGAGTAAGCCTATGTTTAATACTTCTTTTGCTTGGAACTGGATTTTGATAATGTTTAATTATATTTTTAAGTGAACTAGGATGTGATGTCGAATCTCTTTGTTCTTTTTTTGAAATTTTCTTTCAAAGTGACGCTTTTGAAGAGTCGTTTGGATATCGACAGTCGCGTTTCCTTTTTTAAATTACTGACTGGTGTTAAAAAAAAAATAACAAAAGCATAAATATTTTAGTGCCAGCCAGTACTTAATCAAAATAGAAAGAAAATTATACATAAAATTTTATGAAGATATACAAAATGAAGCGTTCGAAATATGTAATACGTTAATATCTACGAATACCTTCTACGTATCATATTTATTCCTCATCTTCGGTCTCACTGAAAGATTTACCGCACCTACCTACGATTTTGCATAAAATAATCTAGAAATGGGTGTAAAATAAGTCTAGGAAAATAGGTATTTTATGTTTCACTTTCGCGTAGGCGGGTTGAGACTAGGAAAATGCTACGGCTGTTGTCAACTTAAGTTTCTTGAATCTTTGAACCCTTGAGCGAGAATATGCGTCTCAACCCTTGTGTGAAACAATGATAAATATTATGGGAGGGGTGACTTCAATAATGTCTATCAAACAGTCTTACCAAGGAGTATTGTAGTATTATCCAGTGGCTTGTAGGGGGCCGGAGAGGCCAGAGAGGCCCATCTTCAATATTTTTTAGCTTGGAAAACGAGTCCAATAGGTAGGTACCTGTGAAGAAGCTAGGTAGAATATGATGCTGTTAGAGTTGACTTTAATTCTAATCAGATATTAAGTCATTTGTTTTTAATACTTTTATATTTTCAAGCCAGTTACCTATTTACTTACCCAGTGCGGGACAAATCACAAAAAGCCTCTTAACAAAGTAAAATCGAGCATTGATCACCGCGTTGGCTCGGTTTTATTTACCTATGCAAATACGAATGTTGTCAGTTTTTATAGAATTCAAAATTTTGTTCTTTTTTCAAAACTGAAAGAAAATATAGGTACCTACTTTAATCAAATGGCGACTACCTTTGGTATAAGTATTGTATCTACGTAATATTTCAATTATATCTAGGTATCTGTATACTTAACACAAAAAAATTTAGATACATAAATAATCAGCTTATATTTTTCCCACTGTTGGGACACAGTCCTCTTGATGAGAGGAAGTGGGCCGTAATCTACCACGGCGGCCCAGTGAGGGTAGACGTCCCATGACTTCGAAGTTTTTGCCTCTCGGACATGCCGGTTCCGTCACGATGTTTTTTTTCACCTTTTTGAGAGCAGTGATGATACAATATGTAATTTAGACAAATTATAAAGTACCTCATGGGGTTCGAAGCTACGATCTAAAACTAGTAAGTCTCGGCTCATTCCACTAGGCTACTACTGCTCTGAAAATTGACATACTGTTAGCTTTAATATCTTTGATTGTACTAAAGTGAATTAAGTACTAGCCTAATAAAAACATAATTAGGGGCGCCTATTAACATCAAGTCATTTTTCAATCCTAGTGTTGTACATATTTTCATTCTTTGCCAGAAAAACTAAACTAGTTATCCTCGCGTCTAGTGCCGCGGTACTCTTAACTAAACATCTTCTTGTATTGAGTTGCCTAACTCAGTAAGGTGCGTTGGGGTAAGATCGGCCTTGGGGTAAGAACGTACAAATCAAATATCCCTGTTATTTGGCTTTATTTTTTAATGCAAGCTAAATGTAGCAAGCATTTTTTTAGTCTCTTTTTTTGTACCTTTATACACATATATATATATATGTATATATCACAACATCATTACTTTAACCTAACTGATAATAGCTTAAAAAAAATAAATACAAGCTTCTTCACTATTAGGGTTCGAGAGTACTGAATTCAAGACTCCGACCTGTAATTTGTCAAAATCAAATTGTTGAAACCATTCTTCTCTCTGCCTTAAACTGAACACATTCCATCAACAAATGGTAATACATCACCTGTAACTAGCATTAAAAAATAAAGCCATGCTAGCTAAATGTTATGATATATGTATACGTTCTTACCCCAAGGGCGATCTTACCCTAACGCACTTTATCTTCCTAATTTCACCCAAATTTAGTAATTTAGCAGTGAGTAGGAAACACTCTTCACTGATGTGTCAAGGCTTCATGCACCTACGCTTTCAGGTTTGACACACAACATCTTCAAAGGTAAATTTTCAAAGCTCGCTGTCTATTTACGTATGTATATGAGGAAACATGAAAGTATAATGCATAGTCCTGTTAAATATACAGTAATTTATGTGACGTAGCTAATGAGTTACAATCTCATAACCAGGCCTTTAATCAAATGTTCCCACTGTTGGGATATAGACCTTCTAGGGTAGTGGGCCGTAATCTACCACACAGGCCCAGTGCAGGTTGTAGATGTCACATGTATGTAATGGAATTATTAGTTCTAGGATATTCTGGTTTCTTCGCGACGTTTTGAGAGTAGATAATTGTGATGAAATATTTAACAGAATGTTAAACATTTATGTGGGTTCGAACCTACATACGACCAACTCGTAAGTGGGGGTCGTTACCATTCCGCCACCATTGTTTAACCAGCTATGTAATGTCAACTATACTTACTGAAATGCCTGTAATTTGTCATGCAGTAAGGATGCAATAGTTAAAGAAACAGGAAAAACAGGGCCACTCCTGGCGCACAGGCAAGTTGTGTAACATGGGTAGGTTTTAGTCATTAAAAGTCTGACACGTCTTTCCGCTAAAAAAACCGGCCAAGTGCGAGTCGGACTCGCGCACGAAGGGTTCCGTACCCGCAAAAAAAAATCACGTTTGTTGTGTAGGAGCCCCCCTTAAATATTTTATTTTTAAATAGTATTTGTTGATAGCGGCAGCAGACATACATAATCTCAGAAAATTTCAACTGTCTAGCTATTTAGAAAGTTAGGTATCTGAAGGAAGGTAGAATGTTTCTAACTAAATAATAAAAAAAATAGTCCTATTTATTTCGGAAAAGTATCCATATAAGTACCTAGGTAAATAAAATGAAAATGATTTCACCTCTTTAAAATTCACCAACAACGCAAAAAAAAAAATTCACATTGAATACATTTCCTGTAAAACTGAACGTTCTCAATTAAAAAAATAAAGGTAAACTAAATTGAAATATAAAAACGACCGACATTTTTTAAATTTCGCGATTTCCGTTCGTGTGTCATTCGATGAGTAAAATTAAAAATAAAATTTTAACTCGACGCCGTGACGGATTGCGCCAAACTCGTAAATGGCGTTTCAGTTATTCGGAAATCCTGTAAATATTATAGCTGAAAATATTACTAGGCTTACAAATAAGTATTTCTTCCACTTTTATATTCGTCATCCCGTTTCTTGCCATATCTACCTTCACAAGAAAGAGCCATCGTTTCTAAGCCCTAAATATAAATCATCACTCGCCGTTAATCCCAGTCGCATTCGAAGCTTTTTCAGCTTTGGAGTCTGAGGTCCGCTTTACCAGTCTAACTGCTGATTTTGGCTAAACTTCGATATTTTCCGTGAAGCAACTGCCGTCTGACCTTCACAACCCGAAGGCGATATCGAAGCATTGCAGTTAGACCAATTGTTGGACTTTTGAGGGCTCCAACAAGCCATAACGACTGCTACTAGATGTTCGTATGGCAACCGGGACCAACGGTATAACGTGCTCATAATATAAATAGGCACCATAAAATCTCGAGTCGTTTTAATAACGCCAGGATATTGAAATTGCAATATTCCTGGGAAGATCTCAATAAAGTTGAACCTCTATTTGAATCCCGTCATTCTATACGATTGAACTATTAATTTTAGGGGCGTCACCGTTATCAAACGTTCTGCTATTTGTCTGTACTCGGATTAGGACATTATCGTCAATATGACACGTGTCATTGAATTCTATGAATGTGTTCGGACGCTATTGAATTTTAGATTTGAAGTTTGTAAACCATGTTAATACTATCTGCGTCCCATCGTTTCATCCGGATAGTTTTAGTAATATCGGGATTAGAGTATTATATTATGTTAAATCTGGTTACAAAATATATGTGTGCCAAATTTCTTCTAAGTGAATTCGTTGAGAAGTTTTCGCGTAAAAGAGTAACAAACATAGGTACAGATGAGGGCACATCAAGCTACTACAATCGGTCAGATTTTTTTTATTAGATTTTCATCTTTAATTATCACTAAACTACTAAACATTAAGACTCAAGGTTAATTGGAAATATTTAACAGTTTCGGGTAGCTTGTTCTGCTGTCGTCCGTACATACAAACTTTCACGGCTGTAATTGAAGTAGGATGTACGAATTTTTTTGTAAAAAACTATGAAAAATTTGCAGTACTTACTTAAATGTCTTATTTTTATGTCTCTGATCACTGGTCTTTGATACGTTTTCCTTAAAACCTAATATGGAGTGCTAATTTTTTTGTGTTTTAATCTGGCGATGCAGCGTGCGTTTAGATTTTTGTTGAATTTTATACTGTGTTGTTGTATGTATCTTTCGACTTGTCTCAACATCATATTGGGGATTTTTTTCTAATTTTCTTATACCCGAGTGGAAGCACTCGGGCTTCCAATGTCAAATTATTTTCTACTATGAAGTGATCTATTTAGTATTTAAACGTAGAATATTTAAGGTCAAAATAGAATGTTTAGAAGTGCTTCACTTTACCTGAATCATCATAACTTCCTATATCTTTTATAAGTGCCTTGTTAATGTATCGATTGCACGCTACCTCTGAGCATAAGATCCTGGTTTCCATACCCGTGCCGAGTAGTGTCAGATTCTTTCCATTTAGAATTTATTAGACATAGCTCGGAGTCTGGACTTGTACCTGGGGGATGGCAATAGGGTCGTCTCTATTACATGTGGCTATACCTTTAGGCTCAATTACACACTGATAAGTAGCAAGTGCAAGTGTGAAGCGATTAGTTAACAATGTTAAGTGTCAAGTGTTAAGTAATAATTTAGACGGTGTTTAGCGATTCTTGTTAAGTCCAAAGTATGTATGCTATGCACTTGTCAAAGCAAAATTGTTTACACGGTGTTTAGGACGGGCGAAGTTGCGAGTGCGGGGGTTCCGCGGGTGTGTGGGGGAAGCTACTTAACAGCAAAAAATAGTCTTCAAGGCTAGAGTGAATAGGCTCTTAATAAACTAGCGGGCTTTACCATCAACGATCGCATCACTGCTTACCATCAGGCGGTATTGTGGTCAAGCGCTAGTTTATAATTTATTAAAAAAAATATCGCCCTTCATACCAATCACTTAACAGCGCGATTGCGTTGTACACGTTGCCTTTACTAATCACTTGACACTTGCTACTTAGCAGCGTGTAAATGAACCTTAGCGCAATGTGCGTGTTTTTAGATCTCTGTCTAATCCCTCGAGTAATGCAGGCGTGATCTTATCATCTACTGTCAATATTTACTTGCAATACAGCCAAAAGTCAAGTCAAACCTACAAGTTCTGTAGTCAAAGAAGGGTGTCTATAAAATAAAACCAACTAGCCAGTGCACACCGGTCCAAACCAGTTCGAAGACATACAAGTTTCGCGTCCGGTGCGCCTCCCACTTAAAGATTAGTGCAGGTTTGGTTCCCATGTTAAGCTTTTTATTGTAACAGGATGGTGAAGTTGTTTTGTTTGATATTAAATGTTGATTTTATGTAAGTATGTAGGTACGTTTGAGAGAAGGTTCTTAATTGTAGTTGTTCGTTTAATCGGGGTCCGATTGGGCTGTGTTTGGTGCTTCTGTTAATGTAAAATGAAGGCGACATTGATTTTTATGTTCTTTAAATGTAAAATCATAAGACTTGGTTCCTCAATTGACTCCTAATTTTAATCTGAACAATAAAAAGAAGACTAAATAATGACAGCCCTGATTAGAATATTGACAATTTCTCTGAATTAGTTATATATGAAATCGCCTGGTGTTTGTTTTTTTTTTTTAAATCTTGATGGCTATCGTAAAGGAACGTACGGCCAGTTCCAGCCATTATTAGTATCACATTGTCAGTATAAGTTGACTTCTGTTTGTACAAAAAATCTAAACAAAGCGAGGTCAGCTAAAACTGGAAAAAATTATAGCTTCATGTGCCTCTCTCACTTAATTCGTTTTTAGATCAAAACAGACCTAGAAAGTGAAGTAAAAAGATACTAGTTTGAACTATACTAATTTTCAGGTAAGTAAGTGTATCTTTTTCTATCTATTTTTAAGAAAAGGATAGAAGATAATATTTTAGTTTCATCATCATCAACCTTTTATCATCCCACTGCCAGTAGTGGGATGATAAAAGGTTGATGTTGATGAGAGGAGACCTGTGCCCAGGCACAGGTCTCCTCTCATACAGAGAAGGATTGAACGCAATCACCACACTTGCTCAATGCGAGTTGGCGATTTCAGACTTATAAGTCATGCCGCCTAATCGGCGAACACATTTTTATCAAATGATTGCGACTAGTTGGGATCGTTTGGACCGAACGGACCAATGGGCGGTATAAACGATACCAACTGATACCAACTAGTCGCAATCATTTGACAAAAATGTGTTGGCCTATTAGGTGGCGTTTCCTCAAGATGTTTTCCTTCACCTTCAGTCATTGGTGTCCAAGATATACTTAGAAAGTACCTACAATATAACTTTAGAAAAGTTACGTTGGTACTTGCCTAACCTGGAATCGAACCCGCACACTCATACTTGAGAGGCTGGTGTTTTAACCACTAGGCAGGCCACCACGACATTTACACATTTTGACATATTTTGTCAAAATGTGTGTGCGGGTTCTATACCCGCACACTCCTACTTGAGAGGCTGGTGTTTTAACCACTAGGCTACGATCCGGACAAGGCGTTTCGCCTCGTCTTTTATTTTATATCGGACAATTTCCCAGCGGCGGTGTTTCCATCTGACTAAAATTTAAGTGTCTTCAAGGCTAGAGTGAAAAGGCTCCTTATAAACTAGGTATGCTGGAAGAGATTTTTTATCAACCTCATTACCTCTGTACCTTTTTCTATTTTTGTTTAGTTTTTTCTTCTGTTTATATGCATGTGTGTACATATAAGTAAATGGTTCAATTATATTGTAACCTTTAGTTTAAACGTTGGCCTTCACATACTCAAACGGTCAGGACCCAGTAGAATTACTCCCTTATTTAATTACTTTTGTCCGCGGCTTGGCCTGCGTGGAAGCCGGAAATTATCCCATAGGAACATATTAACAGGATAAAAATTAGGATACACAAATTATAATAAACTATCCGTAAGCCGAATTTCACCCAATTCCGATTATACATACTAATGTTTGGAACACTATTGTGTAGTCATGCTATCCTAGTACTTTTTGTTACCATAGAATGTCTGAGCGCCATCTAGCGTCAGCTGCAGGAATAAATTCGGTTCGGGTTCTCGGTGGTAGGCCATAACATCGGCTGCCGGCGAAGTTACCACCCACCAGACAAAGTCTTGCCGCCAAGCGATTCGTCGTGTTTCGACATGATGTCTGGTGAAGCCGTACGGAGGACGGGTCTGAGCAGTTGTGTTGCGATGTGTGCCGGGTACGATGCGCCAAATGTTGTTGTGTCGCAGGTTTGGTTGTGGAGAGTCTCCAGATCAATCTCCCTCTGGCGCAGCATCGTTGGTCGTGTTGTTGGGTTTAACATTGCATCACCTCGCTCAACTGCTGTCTTCCTTCCTATTCCTAAGTTTAAGTGAATAGGCTTAATAAACTAGTGCGCTTTACCATCAACGATTCCATCACTGCTTACCATCAGGCGGGATTGCAGTTTATAATAATTAAAAAAAAAATATAAAATATTAATTTTATTTCTTTCTTATCTTAATGAAATCGAAACAAAATGCTGAAATTAATTTACTTTAGTTTGTGATTAAGGCAATTGGTGCCATTATCAAACTACGGTTTTTGCAGTGTTTTTTTCTATTTCCTCAAATTAACAATATACTGGCCTAGTGGTTAAAACACCAGCCTCTCAAGTACGAGTGCGCGGGTTCAATTCCAGGTCAGGCAAGTACCAATGTAACTTTTCTAAAGTTAATATGTACTTTCTAAGTATATCTTGGACACCAATGACTGAAGGTGAAGGAAAAACATCTTGAGGAAACCTGGACTTTGTAAGTCTGAAATCGCCAACTCGCATTGAGCAAGCGTGGTGATTACGCTCAATCCTACTCTGTATGAGAGGAGACCTGTGCCCAGCAGTGGGACGATAAAAAAAGGTTGATGATGATGAACAATATACTTATCATTTTAACATTTTTTTTTTCTACAGGGCGATAAATTAGGCGACTTTAAAAAGCACCTATTTTTTATTCTAAACTAAAAACTGATTAATTCCCAATTAAGAATTAGTTTAGTGCCACGTGCTGTCAAGCGCCATATTTGTGTTGTGTCGCGTTGGTCACTAAAGCTGTATTTTTATCATCAGCCTGTCATATCGTCTTGTTTACATATACATGGTGTTTCGAAATATTGGTGTGGGATTTGATCTTGTTGTAGACCTACAAAATGTATTTTATTTTTTGTAATTATAAACTAGTGCTTCACTGCAATCCCGCCTGATGACAAGCAGTGATGCAATCGTTGATGGTAAAGCGGGCTAGTTTATTAAGAGCTTATTCACTCAACTGAGTGAATAGGAAGGAAGACGGCAGTTGAACGAGGTGGTGCAATGTTAAACCCAACAACACGACCAACGATGCTGCGTCAGAGAGAGATTGTACTGGAGAAATAAAATTAAGTAGGTAACTAATAGTTTTCTGATACAGTTTCAGGCAATTCAAATAAATAAATGAACACTGTATTAGATAAATCCTTATGTGCGTTTATGAAACTTCAGGAACACGATTCCAATTTATTTTGTCCAATTGATTATTATATAATCTATGTAAATAGTCCACTCTAGACTACCTACATTATTTCTCTCTCCTTCCCCTTAGTATTCCATCCAAAGGTTGTCTGTAAAAGATCGCTCTTAGCGATAAGACCGCCCATTGTATCACCCTTTGTAAAATCTTTATATTTATGTTTCTGTAATCTATATAGGGTGTACATAGTAAAGAGTATTCTATTATATTTCTATGAGGAAGAGCCGGTAACTGAAAGCTCTGAGGTTTTGATACCTAATTGATTCTTGGTATTTGAGTATTTAAAAACAATGAAGGATATTGTTGAATAAAACACGGATATTCGGAGCCATACAGAAAATTCACGAGTACTCACTCAACTAATTGTATTATTAAAATTGTGTGTTTTTGATTGATAAAGTATTAAGCTCGTTATTGTGGTAAAAGTGGCCAACAATTTGTTTATGTTTAAATTTGTGCGGAAATTTGAGAAGGTTGCAAAAAATATTTTAAGTTGGTAAATCTGTTCCAAACCTATAGGTATAATTTTTTTCGTTTCTATGCCGTTTATGCGAGTGAAACCGCGGGGCGTTGCTAGTATCGTATAATATAAAATACGCCTCAAATTTTTATATGAATTCTAATAGTTTTCAAATATTAAATATGTATTTAAAAATGTTTGAGCAAAAAGCAAATATAATCAAATTTAATTTGACTTTGATAAACTTATTTAATAGTTTGCCTACGTACCTAGGGATAACATATAGATAAGTATATAGGTACATATGTAGGCACATTATTAAACTTACAAGTACCTAAGTAGATAAATATTGTATCAAATAAAATTTTTTAGAACTCCAAATTATTAAAGGCAGCACAGGTCCATTGATCAGGTTAAGCCAAGCTTGCCGCGGCTGGTGTGTTGATGGGTGACCCCCCTTAAATACCTATTTTATTTTTAGTCTTTGCTGTTATAGCGGCAACAGAAATAAATAATCTCTGTAAATTTCAACTGTCTAGCTATTACGGTTCTTGAGATTCAGCCTGGTGACAGACGGACGGACGGACAGCGAAGTCTCATGAATAGGGTTCCGTTTTACCTATTAGGTACGGAAGCCTACAAAACTGGTTTTCAGCTGTAAAAGGGCAGGCAGATGATAATAAATATCGATTAATAATATTATTTAGATTTTTATAACTTTTTTTCAAATTATGATTAAAAATCATTCCACTCCAAAAATAATAAGTAATTAAGTATTAATATTATCCATACTAATATTATAAATGCGAAAGTAACTCTGTCTGTCTGTCTGTTACGCTTTTCCGCTTAAACCTCTCAACCGATTATGATGAAATTTGGCACAGACAATGCTTAGACCCTTAGAAAAAACATAGGCTACATTTATCCCGGAAAAAATTAGTGTAGTAGTTAATATATTTAATATATTAGTTAATAAATGCGAAAATAACTTTTCCAGAAATTAACTTTTCTCCAATTATGATTTAAAAGCATAATAAATAATACTGGAATGCTTTTTCATGCATTTAGGAAAGTATATCATAATCCATACTAATATTATAAATGCGAAAGTAACTCTGTCTGTCTATCTGTTACGCTTTCCCGCATAAACTTCTTAACGGATTTTGTTGAAATTTGGCACAGACAATCTTTAAACCCTGAGAAACACATAGCCTACCTTTTATCCCGGAAAAATTTGACATTCCCGAGGGAAATCTCAAAAGCGCGATATAACCGAACTCCACGCGGGCGAAGCTGCGGGCGGAAAGCTAGTTATTAATATAACAAGTAAATAAGTGCAAAAGTAACTTTTCCAGAAATTATACAGATTTGGATGAACTTTTAGACAGTAAACTATTTTTTACATAGAATAAATTATTCTGAATACCTAATACATTCCCGTGGTAAAGCCGAGTCGCGTGCAAAGGTACTGTAAAATATATGAAAATGTTGTTTAAATTTGAGTGACATTTTAATTAATAAATGTGTGAAGGTTCAACGAAGCAAAAATGTAGTGTAAAAATTAAATATTAATTAGTTTTGAATCAACAATGAAGTTGACTCCGGAATCGAGGCACATAGTTATGTGGTGTTACTAATTGTAACTAAGTAATTAATATAACTTATTATATTATCTAGTTATGTTCAGACTTTAGTTCAAGTCGTGATGCCCTAGTGGTTAAAACACCAGCCTCTCAAGTGTGAGTGCGCGGTTTCGAATCCGGGTCAGGCAAGTACCAATGTAACTTTTCTAAAGTTATTATGTACTTTCTATCTTGGACACCAATGACGGAAGGTCTACAATTAGGAACATCAAGCTGATCTACACGGGTGCACCTAGTGGGAGAAATGGGGTCGCCGTGGTGTTGTCTGACGAGCTCCAAGACGTCATGTCTTGGAGGTGAATGTCGAAGGCTAATGTCGGTGCGGGTGCTTGTCAATGGGGTTATAACTCACTTGATAAGGGCCTACGCTCCGCAGGCCGGGTGCGGTGAAGCCGAAAGGACGTTGTTCTGGACCCAGCTCGAAGCATTGCTTCGCGGGATTCCGTTATCCCAGGGAATCGTTCTGGGTGGTGATTTAAACGGTCATGTGGGTGAGAGGTGTGGCGAGTTTGAGCGTGTTCACGGTGGCTTTGGGTACGATGGCCGTAACGCGGAAGGAGACAGCATTCTCCGAATGTGTGCGGCCACTTGCAACCTCTCTACGAGAAGTTGGAATCGTTTGAGGGGCAAAAGCTCATTTACAAGTTGGCACGTTCCAGGGTTAAAACGGCACAGGATATATCCAAGGGCCGTTGTGTAAAAGACCCTAATGGCAACCTGCCATGCGAGGACCTCGCGGTGAAGGAGAGATGGCGCTCGTACTTTCACGAGCTGCTGAACAAGCAGCACCAAGAGGTGCAGACACCAGAACTCCCTCCGCACCTTGGACTAGTGCCTCTGATAACGCCTGAGGAAGTCCAAACGGCTCTTCGTCGTATGGGGAATCGGAAAGCTGTCGGAGCTGATGGAGTCCCCATTGAGGCCTGGAAGGCGATGGGTCCTTGCGGTGTGGGCATGTTAACTAACTTTTTCAATGCGTGCTCCTGACCGGCAAAATCCCGAGCTAATGGAGGCTGAGTATCATTACTGCAGTCTTTAAATGCAAGGGCTCGGTTCAGGAGTGTGGCAACTATCGCGGTATCAAGGTCATGTCCCACACCATGAAGATCTTTGAGAGGATCATAGACTCCCGAATCCGGCAGGAGTGTGCTGTCTCGGAGTGTCAATATGGGTTTCGGCCTGGGTACGGAACCATGGACCCTATCTTCGCACTAAGGATCACCATGGAGAGATACAGATCGAGGAACACGCCTCCGCATATACTCTTTCTAGGTATGCAGAAGGCCTTCGACTGTGTCCCTGGCGGGGTGATCTGGTGGGCACTGAGGTCTAAAGGGGTACCTGAAGCCTATGTTGACATGATTCGAGACATGTACCTCAATTCCGATTCCGTTGTTAGGACCGCTGTTGGCGACACTAAAAGCTTCACTTTTCTTGGAATGACCGACATTGACTATTCAAAAGCACCAACTGTTGGTTAATTTGAAATAAACAATTTTGATTTTGAGGAAACCTGGACTTTAAGTCTGAAATCGCCAACCCGCATTGAGCAAGCGTGGTGATTACGCTCAATCCTTCTCTGTATGAGAGGAGACCTGTGCCCAGCAGTGAGTCGATAAAAAAAGGTTGATTATGATGATGTTCAGACTTCGCCTACAGCTTAATTACGGACCATATAATGGAATCTCGCCCAATTTGACATATTATCAATATTGATCTTGTCTCATCAATTAAGATGGAGATAAAAAATGTACATTGAAAGTGCCAAATGTTTTTAAATATTCTAGTATCATCATCATCAACCTTTTATCGTCCCACTGCTGGGCACAGGTCTCCTTTCATACAGAGAAGGATTGAGCGTAATCACCACGCTCGCTTGCCCAATGCGGGTTAGCGATTTCAGTCTTAAAGTCCAGGTTTCCTCAAGATGTTTTCCTTCACCTTTTTATCAGTCATTGGTATCCAAGATATACTTAGAAGGTACATATAACTTAGAAAAGTTACATTGGTACTTGTCTGACCTGGAATCGAACCCGCACACTCATACTTGAGAGGGTGGTGTTTTGACCACTAGGCCAACACGACCACCAGACCACTTTATACCAGCCTATAATTGCACTCTCAAGGCTTATTCGATTTACAGTAAGGGTCAAAAGTGGACTACCACTTTTGACACTTACTCTTAGGTGCGAATTCCAGAACGAAACTCAAAGCATTGATCTCTGCTTACGCATTACTTAAAACTAGTTTCAACCAATCAAATGGCTTGAAATGAGACTTATGTAGAGCTTGAGTTTTGAGTGACGTTCTGTAATACGGACCTTAGTGCAATAAAATTCAAAAGCGGCAGCACGTCAAGCTATTGCAATCTGTCTAATTTCTTTATTAGATTTTCAGCTTTATCTCTAAAGCATTGAAGCTCAAGGTGGATTAGGAATATTTGACAGCTTCGGGTAGTTTGACCTGCTGTCGTCTGTAGACAAAATATATCATGCTCCTTATAATAAAACATCCTGTACATATTGGTTCGGTAACGTTCGGTAGAGCTCGTCTCCCACGTAGCAATGTGGTGGCCATATTTAGCGCACAGATGTGGCGGACCAATGTACCTACAGTGTTTGGATGGTGGGTGTTCAGGGGTAGGCAGTAATGCAAGGTGCTTGTTTACATACTTCTATCTTTGTATACCGATCCTAAGATTTGAGACTAGATAAGTTATTTTATCTACTCTCATATTAAAAAAAATAAAAATATAAAACCAAAAAGGAGTTTATATTGACGTACTTTACCAATAGTATATCGAAAGGAAATTAAAAAATTAAATTATAACATTTTTTCTCTAATAAAATAATGTTATAATAATTTTTTTTTGATTACGGTACAAACCATAGACAGCCATTGATATAATATTAAACTAAGGTAGATAAGTCACTAGCGCATTGAACTTGAATCGTACACAATATCATATCTGTTTAATATTATATCAATGTTTTTTTTTTTGGTTTCATTCTTTCCGTTCATTTGAACGGAAAAGGCAAAGGCATAGTACGCCATACAGCCCAGTCTTCAGTATGTTTTTTCTTGAGTTTTATATCCTAACTTATCCTAATTTATCCTAACATACATATACTAGCTTAACTTAAACTAAACCATCTCCTTTCATTTCCCGCGTGAGGCGCATGCGCTGTGACGCAGGGTGCTTAAGTGTTAACATTTTGTATATTACAATTATGAAACTGTGGAATTGTGTTGCGTTGGCGTTAGACGCACTGAGATTAGATAAAGTAGTGTATGAAACTGTACATAAATTAGGTATTACACACTCGTGTGATACTATTACTCACACTCGTGCTTAATACCCCTCATTATGTATCAGTATCATAAACTACTATTATTTGTGTAAAACATGGTATGTATTACATATTATACATAGGTGTTTTTAAAGCTTGTAAGGTCGTACATCATCATCGTAATCAACCTTTTTTTTATAGTCCCACTGCCGGGCACAGGTCTCCTCTCATACAAAGAAGGGTTGAGCGTAATCGCGATTTCAGACTTAAAGTCCAGGTTTCCTCACGATCTTTTCCTTTACCGTTTTGAGAGCAGTGGTGATGAAATAATTTACACAAAGTAACGAGCCTGATGGGTTCACACTTACGACCTACAACTAGTAAATTGCGGCCGATACCACTAGGCCACCGCTGGTCACAGCACAACAGTTATACATTATGTAAAGAAAACCCCGTCCGACCCATAAGGGTAATAAAGGTAAACGTAAACACATGACCAAATAAAACATAGAATTATGCATAATTATCATAGTAACAATATAATGAATTTTAAAATAATCTTTCTTTCTGGGATTTTTTTTTAATAAATTATAAACTAGCGCTTGATCGCAATCCAGCCTGATGGTAAGCAGTGACGCCATCGTTGATGGTAAAGCGCGCTAGTTAATTCCAGCTAACCCAAAATTTGGTATTTTTTTAATAAGTGACGACACCACTTTTGACGGTATTATTATGAACGAATAGCGATGCGACCACGTGCCCTGCCCCCTTTCGCCCGCGCATGTATTGCCTATCGCACATGTATTAATTTACTTCCTTTTGCAAAATAATATTTATTTTTTAAGGGGATTTTTATTAAGTTTAGCCCGACTTTGTAAGCATTTAAGTAGTAGAATCAGTTATCGATACCTAACAATACCTTCATGGATCGGACAGGGTTTTCTTTACATATTGTTTAAGTTGGTTATAATAATAATCAATTTAGCAACAATCACAATGTCAGCAAAAAGCAGTATACACTTATAAATACATATGGTACTGTTATTACAAACTGTACCTACCCTGAAAACAACTGTTTTAAACAACTTTTGCGAATAGTTCATGTAACAACTTTACGAATTAATAGAGTTTCAACACTAAAAAAGCGTGACTTTACTCCTGGGGCGTATATTCTCTATCTTTCTACTATATACTTTAGTACTAATGAAATGCTGTTAGTTTACCATTTTTGTTTTAATATGTTCATAAAGTTCGTATTATGGTACGAAAAATTAGAAAAGTTTCACGAAAAATATTCAAATTCGGGAAAAGACTGAACGTTCTTTTTTGCACGAGACTCGTTCATGAATTATTTAAATTTGCCAACCAGTAGGGCCAAGTAGTATCACATGAAACGACCACCCAACATAGGCAGTAATACTAAAACCGAATGCGTAGTTTCTTTTTAAAAACACATAAAAATATAATTAATACGTTTAAATTTGAAAATAGATAGATACGTCATCATCATCATCATCATCATCCCAGTCGCATACGAAGCTTTTTCAGCTTTGGAGCCTGGGGTCCGCTTTATCGGTCTAACTGCTGATTTTGGCTAAATTTCGATATTTTTCGTGAAGTACAGTTAGACCAATTGAACTTGGACTTTTGAGGGCTTCAACAACCCGTAACGACTGCCATTAGATGTTCGTATGGCAACCGGCACCAACAGCGTGCTTTCCGAGGCACGACCAGGCCAGTGCAAATGTCCATATTCATGCATACAAATATTTGCACTGCGCGGGGATTGAACCCGCGCCTCCTTGCGCAGCGGCCGCGTTCGCTACCGTTACGCCACGGAGGCTGTCAAAATAGATACGTATTTATCTATATTTAGTATGTCTTTACAATCCACCATTTTATTATGCTTTATTATCATGAGAACGAAAATAAGGAGTTGTTGTCATTTTTAGGCCTAGAAAAGTCATCGAATTTTCTAGAAAGAATGAAAATACTTTTATTTGGGTACGATGCGCCAAATTTTGTTGTGTCGGAAGTTTGGTCTTGGAGGGTCTTCAGATCAATCTCCTTCTGGCACACCATCGTTGGTCTTGTTGTTGGGTTTAACATTGCATCACCTCGCTCCACTGCCGTCTCCCTTCCTATTCACTAAGTTTTTTTTTTAGTGAATGGGATCTTAATAAACTACCGCGCTTTACCATCATCGATTGCATCTCTCATCTGATGAGACGGGATTGCGGTCAATCACTAGATTATAGTAATAAAAAAAAGAACAATAGGAATCTGTATAAGGACAATGATTAAATATGGATAGTAAATAAGCACTAGATTAACTTTGACTGAAAAGATTTCTTTTAAGTTTCGTGGTTAGAATCGTCTTGGACTGCCTCCATCGTGGGTAGGATAGGATTATGGACTATTGCCTGCTAATACCACTGCGGTATTCCACTTATACCCCTGCCCCCCACGGCCATGATCATCTGCGGGATTGGTATTAGTACTTATTCTCGGCTACCCCGACAAGCGGTCCCACCTCCCCGTGCGGCCATTCATCTACTCTAGTGGCGCAAGGGAACACTGCGGCGCCAAATCAGATCTGTCTACACCGTAAACGTTTAACAAACTTTCAATCACAATTTGAATCATTTTAAAGTAAGTAAATTGCTAATCTATCGCTTCATGTGTTCAAAATATGTGTGTACTACCCTACAACGTAAATAACGCAATGAATGTTGTTGGATTGTCAAAATGAAATCCATTGCTACTGTTAGTAATCATCATGTCAGCATTAATCCCAGTCGAATCCGAAGCTTTTTCAGCTTTGGACTCTGGGGTCCGCTTTACCAGTCTATCTGCTGATTTAGCTAAAGTTCGATATTTTCTGTGAAGCGACTGCCGTCTGACCTCCACAACCCGAAGGCGACATCAAAGCAGTTAGACGAATTGTTGGACTTTTGAGGGCTCCAACAACCCGCAACGACTGCCATTAGATGTTCGTATGGCAACCAGGACCAACGGCTTAACTTGCTTTCCGAGGCACTACCAGATCCGTGGAAATATTCATATTCATGCATACAAATATTTGCACTGCGTAAGGGTGGAACCTCCGATGCGCAGCGGCCGCATTCGCTACCGCTACACCACGGCGCTGCTACTGTCAGTATGCTTTGCTATTACCCTGCAAGCCAACGACGGACCCTCTAATCCCCAGTAGACCACATATGAGAAGACTCCTTTGAAATATCTTGTTTGATAACAGAAAAAGGATGTTGGTACTTTCTCCAACGACCCAGTTTTAGAGAAAACTCCACTACGACTTCAGTCATAAATTACTAATACAAACAAATTAAAACAAGGTCTGAGGACTATTAAAAACAAAGACGATAAAATTACTTAAAAACGCCGTCCCAAAGAAATCGATAGAAAGCATTATTAAAAACTTTTTCTAACATGGAAAACAAAATGGCGCACAGTTTTTTTTATAAGTTCGATCATAAAAAAGTTCGGGCACCTCTCACAATAATTAAGCACGATATTATGTCCCCGAAAGTTTTGAGGACGTAAAAAAAAATATTTTTTTTTTTAGAATATTTCCTGAAAGAAAATGTTGGTAGTAGGAGATTGTTATTCAGACAAATTTTATAGAGGTTTCAGGGGTGTGTATTGTTTTAGGAGGTTTTTTTTATCATTATAAACTAGTGCTTGACTGCAATCCCGCCTGATGGTAAACAGTAATGCAATCGTTGATGGTAAAGCACGCTAGTTAATTAAGCCTATTCACTTAAACTCAGTAAAGTTCACTACTCACTTAACAAAACTCCTCACTTAAAAAAACTCAGTAGGAAGGAAGACGGCAGTTAAGCGAGGTGATGCAATGTTAAACCCAACAGCACGACTAACGATGCTGCGCCAGAGGGAGACTGATCTGGAGACCCTCCACGACCAAACTCCCGACACAACAACATTTGGCGCATCGTACCCGGCACACATCGCAACACAATTGCACAGACCCGTCCTCCGTACAGCTTCACCAGACTTCATGCCGGAACACGACGAATCGCTTGGCGGCAAGACTTTATCTGATGGGTGGTAATATCTGCCGGCGGCCGATATTATGGCCTACCACCGAGTGAAGAATGAAGGATAAACCAATTTTGACTAGCTTTTGGCTGCTGTAAAACTGGTAATTATTTGTATAGCCTTTTCATAAATACATTAGGTTCGATGTACAGTCTATCCTGTTGCAGCTGAGTATCAATTTTATAATGGCGCCGATTTTGTTGTCCACAAACTAAACTAATTTTAAGTTATCTGCATCTCTTTCTTTCCATTTCGTTAAGAGAAGGATAGAAGATAACATTTTACTATAATCCTGTCAAATTAAGATACTCATTCAAGAATCACTAAAGCTCAAGGTTGATTGGAAATACACACATCAAAAGTGTCTAGGGATCAAGCATTTTTATGCGGATTTCTTGAGATTGAGATGTGGCTTTGTAATAAATTTATGATTTTATAAATTTATATGGATCCTTTTTGGTGCATTTCATAATTTGAATCAGGAACTGTGAATCAAATTCGAGTAAAAGATGAAAATCAGCTGTCAATATTTTCCCTATAAAAACATACAACGCATTGAAGACATTATTAGTGCTACTGTTTCCCTACTACTGATTAAAACCAACGTTATTATGGAGCGGCGACGTCATTTAAGCAGGGAAGAAATGCTCAGAGCCGTGGGAATGATAGAAGCTGGTTCCCGGCAACGTACTGTGGCTTTAGCTCTGAATACAAGTCAGAGTGTTATCAGTCGACTTTGGACACGTTACCGAAGCACTGGTACCGTGGCTGAGCGCCATGGAGGACGGTATCGCTGCACCACACGGAGACAAGACCGATACATTCAAATCTTAACTCGAAGAGCTCCAACAATAACCGCCATGATGTTAGCCGTGAGGCTTCATCACTCTTCAGGGAACTTAATTAGCGACCAAACAGTCAGAAACCGCTTGCATGAAGTGAACCTTCATTCCCGAAGACCGCTACGGGTACCACCTATAGCAATGCACAATCGTAGGATTCGATATCAATGGGCTCTTGAACACAGAAATTGGGCAGAAGAACAATGGCGTTTCGTGTGCTTTTCTGATGAGTCTCGTTTTGGTATGAGACCGGATACAAGACGTATACGACACTGGAGAACCCCTGGACGCCAACAGCGATTAAAATCCTGCCAGGAAGTCCATCCTTATAGTGGTGGAACCATCATGGTATGGGCGGGTATTTGGATCGGCGGAAGAACTGAGTTGATTTGGATCAGAGGCAACCTCAACGCTCAAATTTATGCTGAAACGATTGTATCAGACGTCATCGTTCCTCTACAAGTGCAAATCGGTCCCTTATTTCAGTTAATGCATGATAATGCACGACCGCACACCGCAAGAGTTGTAAGACAGACTCTCGCCGCAGCTAACATCAATGTCCTGCCCTGGCCTGCTCAGTCGCCAGACTTGAACCCGATTGAGCATGCATGGGATATGCTACAGAGAAGAGCTCTGCCGAATATGGAGGGTATCCAGTCGCAAGAAGACCTTTTTTTGTTGTTGCAACGAACATGGGCGGCCATTCCACAGCGTGATTTGGATGAACTCATTTTGAGTATGCCAAACCGATGTTCTTGTGTTGTTAGTGTTCGCGGTAGAAACACGGATTATTAATTGTTTAAGTTACCCAATAAAATTTTAGAGAAAACTGTTATTTCAGTCTTTTTTTCGAACTTTTGTGTTAGTGGTTCAAATGTCAAATATCCCTTTATTAGGAAAATGGCAAATTTCTTTATTAATGCAAAGGTGACTTGGTTTATCGTTACTGTGACAAACGAAAACACTTTATTTGATGAATCCTTAAAGAAAATTTTAATTAATATCAATCAGGAGAAAAGTTATTGCAAAAATATATGTTGATCCCTAGACACTTTTGATGTGTGTATTTGACAGTTTGGGATAGCTTGACCTGCTGTCGTCCGTACTAAAATCCTTGTGGTCTACACAAAAATAGGTACACCAAGATATTACATATACCTTTTTTGGAGAACGAGCTCTTCACCCTCAGGCAGACCAGTGTTATTAATAATTTAATCAAACATATTTTGTGTGGCTTCGACACCCAGTTTAGCTCACACACTTAGCACTCGTATAAAGCCTATAGGACGTTAAGACAAACTAACCAGAGTCGTGTGAACGCCAAACATCTGCTGAGCGAATGTGCGTAAAACTTTTTTTTATGTTTTTTGCCCCTTCATTTTACGCGCCTTTTACTTACTTCATTTTTGTTGAAATGGCGATATTTATTAATACGACACATGATTTGACGCATATTTATAAACAAAACCTATAGTGGCATACATTTTAATTACGTGTACCAAAAGACAATACAATATGTAAAGAAAATCCTGTCCGATCCGTGAAGGTATTGTTAGGTATCGGTAATTGATTCTAATAATGCATACAAAGCCGGGCTAACCTTAAAAAAATACCCCTAAAAAAAAATATTATTTCCCATAAGGAGGTAACTTACATGGCAATGCATGCGCGGGCGACGAGGGGCAGGGCTCATAATAATATCGTCGAAAATGGTGTTGTCATTTTATAAAAAAAATACCAAATTTTGGGGAAGTTGTAACTAATTCGCGGGAAAAAAAGATTATTTCAAAATTCATTAGTATTGCTACTAGATGGTTATTTAAAATTCATGGTTTTATTTGGTCATGTGAAATAAAATTTTCAAAGTTACACGTTTTATTGTCAAAATTGTGGTATCTATTACTGTCTATCACAGGGGCCATTGATTGACCAAGAGTTGAAGTTGAACAATTAGGCGAACTGACCTGGCAGCCCATATGATTTCTGAAGCGCAATCCCCTTAATTTAAAACCTCCAAGATCTAGACGCTATCTCAGCTACAATCAATGTTAAAACTTAACAAAAAATCATTGAAATTAGAAGCATTTTCGGCAGGCTCAGATCAGACCTCTCTGATTGTTCAGTTAACTCAAGCACACTTCCCCTGAATCAGATGGCAGAATTAGGCTCTAATGACAGTGATCTGTTATCGCCAAACTTCTGTGAGCATTTTCATAAGATTTAAGATAAGATTATAAAGCCTTAATTATTATTTTGTTTGGATTGCCTTTTGCTATCACTTACATAGTTTCTTCGTTGCGGAAAAGCGTTTCGCCTCCTCTTTTATACCGCATACATCGGAGGACTGGAACAATTTACCTATGGCGGTCTCTCCGACTACAAACTCTTCAGGACTAGAGTGAATATGATCTTAATAAACTAGCGCGCTTTACCATCAAAGATTGCGTCACTGCTTGCTATTAGGCGGGATCGAGATCAAGCTCTAGTAACTGGCCATTTGTAATGCAGCCGCGAGGCAATCTGACAGAAGGTTAGCGCAGTGGTTAAGCTGTTAACTACTGTGCTGCTTGTCTCGGGTTCAATTCCCGCACGGAACAAATATTCTTATGACCTACAAATAGTTGTTCGGGCAGCCTAATCGGCGAACAACTGCGGTCCAAACGATCCCAACTAGTCGCAATCATTTGACAAAAATGTGTTCGCCGATTAGGCTGCTGTTCTGGTTGTTTGTGTACCTATGTGAGTATAAAGGGTGTTTCTGACATCGACGCACAAACGAGTACCATGGATCCAGTACATGATTCTGAACCCCGCAGTGGTGGAATTTTTCGTCGGCCTTTTCATGATTAAAAAAAAATAAATGTAGTTTTTTTCACTTCAGACCGTTCACAATTGCTATACTTTTATAACCCAATAATATTTTAATGTAAAAATTAAATAATTCGCTAATTACATAAAAAAGCGCAATGAAAACAAAACCCGAAATACTATCTTATCAACTGATTTAATAGAGTTCACATCAGGGATCAACGTCATACCTACAAACCCGCACGGCGGCACGCTTGCAACGTTCAAAAGCCAAGCCGACACTTTTTTTAAACAGTGTGTATTCTGTAACCGTTCATTAACGACATAAATGACTATCATAATTTTATTAGTGGCATGCGGTCTAGCCTTTTCGCGAAGTTTGCGTTACGATGTCAGATACACCCTGTATATGTTTGTAAACGCACCCATGATACCGCAGAAATTCCTAGTGTAGGGCAACGATTTAAAACAAAAACTCTCCACTGTCTTTTTACATCAGTTTTAACACTCACTGTTTGATTTTCATTGGTTTTTTTTTTTATACAATATATGGCAGGAGTGGGAAATCCTCATGGACGCCTAGACTGCCTCACTTGTGGGCCAGTCTAGGCAGTGCCGGACTCTTACCGGCTAAAACCCACTCCTGCCTTTCTAAGTGTCCCCCTGAAGTAGTCAGAGACCTTTTCTGTAATGTATTTTTTTTGCGTTGTAATTCTATTGACTTTACTGATTTATATGGGTTGTAATATTATTTTATTTTTGCTTGCGTTATTTATTTACTTTTAATATTAGTATTAGGTTTTTTAATTTAATTCTCTGTTATTTTCATTCGTTACTATCTCGTATGTCTTTTAGACTACTAAATAGGTGAATACATTTTCTTTCTTCCTTTCTAATTGGCATGGCCTCTACTCAGTCAACTAATGCATAGACTTAGCTAACCTAAATCTGGTATATATCAAATGGTCGCGTGATTGACCACCGATAGCAGCAAATATTCTAATAACAAATATTTAAATATTGGAGCTATGGTGTCTCGTGGTAACGTTCTCCACTTACTAAGTTCGAACCCAGACTTTACTTTATTTAAATAACTAGATTTCCGCCCGCGGCTTCGCCCGCTTGGAATTCGGTTATATCGCGTTTTTTAGATTTCCCTCTGGGATATAAAATTTTCCGGGATAAAAAGTAGCCTATATGTCCTTTCTCAGGGTCTAAAGATTGTATGTGTCAAATTTCACCAAAATCGGTTGAGAGGTTTAAGCGGGAAAGCGTAACAGACAGACAGACAGAGTTACTTTCGCATTTTTAATATTAGTATGGATTTCATCACCACTGCTCACACAACTGTCAGGAAAAAACATCTTGAGGAAACTGGCTTGTCCTAGAGCCAAAATTCGAAAACGTGACTTGTATCAACCCGCACTGGACCACGTGATGGATTACGGCCCACTCCTCGGGAGAGAGGTGGCATTTGCCTCAGCAGACAGTCGTGAACGGCTGATGATATTGGTATATGGAGGCCGTTTACCATAATATAAACATTTAAATGTAACAATGTTTATATTATGGTAAACGGCCACCGTGGCGTAGCGGTAGCGAACGCGGACGCTGCGCAAGGAGGCGCGGGTTCGATCCCCGCACAATGCAAATATTTGTATGCATGAATATGAATATTTGCACTGGTCTGGTCGTGCCTCGGAAAGCACGCTAAGCCGTTGGTCCCTGTTGCCATATGAGCATCTAGTGGCAGTTGTTACGGGTTGTTGGAGCCCTCAAAAGTCGAACAATTGGTCTAACTGCAATGCTTCGTTATCGCCTTTGGGTTGAGGAGGTCTGACGGCAGTAGCTTCACGGAAAATATCGAAGTTTATCCAAAATCAGCAGTTAGTCTGGTAAAGCGGACCCCAGACTTCAAATCTAACATAGCTTCGGATGCGACTGGGATTAACGCTAACGATTGTGATTATGGTAAACACTAGGTAAATCTTGAATAAGTTTAGATTACTCTCTCCCTTCCTACAAAACAGATCGATTCTCATTTAACGACACATTTAACCATGAAAATGTCTATTAAGGACACAATCTTCTATTAATGGCACAATCTTGTATTAGATTGCCATTGAAAGTAGACACGCTTTGACACGCTCGTCGGAAGTTAGGCAACAGTACTGTCCGTTGTACGCGGGCGGAGTCGTGGGCGCAAGTAGACTTGCTCAGTGTAGGCACACACTGGTTTGTGTGTCACAGTGATATTTGATGTGTGACGTTTTGATGTGGCTGATAGTGTAAGGCCACACTTGACTTGGGAAAATTAGTTACGAAACTTAACTCATGGTAGCCTAGTATGAGTTTTCATTACGAAATTCGACCGTCGATATCGAGCGCGTCTGTCTCATCGATTGGCCCGCTTCAAGGTTGTAAGAACTCTCAACCAATGAGAGCGCCAAACGCGGTCGATATCGACGATCGAGTCTCGTAATGAAAACTCATACTAGGCATACAGTAATACCATGAGGTATCGTATTGCCCAATAAATGGGTTGTGGAGATAACAATCATAGGTCATCATCATCATCAACCTTTTTTTTTATCATCCCACTGCTGGGCACAGGTCTACTCACATACAGAGAAGGATTGAGCGTAATCACCACGCTTGCTCAATGCGGGTTGGCGATTTCAGACTTAAAATCCAGGTTTCCTCAAGATCTTTTCCTTCACCTTTTAATCAGTCATTGGCGAACAAGACATACTTAGAAAGTACCTACATATAACTTGAAAAGTTACATTGGTACTAGCCTGACCTGGAATCGAACCCGCGAACTCATACTTGATAGGCTGGTGTTTTAACCACTAGGCCACCACGACTTGAATCTTAGTTACTTAGGTATCTCTTACTAAACAAGTGTCAAGGCTAGACTGAATAGGCTCTTAATAAACTAGCGTGCTTCACCATCAACGATTGCATCACTGCTTGCCATAAAACGGGATTCAGATTAAGCACTACTTAATAATGTGTTGTTTTTTATTCACAAGTAAAGAATCTATGCACAAAAAGTATATCATGAATAACCATAAAGTTATGAGCTTGTTATCCTGCTTGGCTGTCCCAACAAAACTATGAGTACGCACCGCTCGCCCTCCCGATCGGAGCGTTGACCTGTGGCGTCAGCTGTTGCGCGGGCGTGCACTGCACTATGATCTACCGTAAGCAGCGTGGCGCGCTCGGTAACCACACTGCAACAATTTCTAAATGTTTTTAGGAAAAAATACCTATAACACGGTGTAAAAATGCTTGGAATCGATTCAGTTGCTTATTCTGAACAAACTGTATTCAGGTTTCGCATAAACGAAAAATAATGTTGTATATTATATCTATTTAAAACTGTGTTACAACAGAAATAAAAAATGTTAAACGATCACCAAAAAGACATTTATATCAAATTTTAACGTGCATAACACTATGGAGATTACACTAAGCAATAATGTGCCACTAAAAAGTGTAATATAAGCAGTTTATTTATTAATAAAATTTCTTACATGTAGCACTAAAAGTGTCATTCTGTAATGGAAGATTTATTCCCAGTCGCATCCGAAGCCTTGTCAGCTTTGGAGTCTGGGGACCGCTTTACCAGTCTAACTGCTGGTATGGCTAAACTTCGACATTTTCCGTGAAGCGACTGCCGTGTGACCTCCACAACCCGAAGGCGATATCGAAGCATTGCAGTTAGACCAATTGTTGGACTTTTGAGGGCTCCAACAACCCGTAACGACTGCCACTAGATTTTCGTATGGCAACCGGGACCAACGGCTTAATGTGCTTTCCGAGGCACGACCAGACCAGTGCAAATATTCATATTCATGCATACAAATATTTGCACTGTGCGGGGATCGAACCCGCGCCACCTTGCGCAGTGGCCGCGTCCGCTACCGCTACGCCACGGAGGCTGTCAATGAAAGATTTATTGTTCAGTTTTAAATTCAACTGCTTTCGATATTTTGTAGTTACACATGTAGGTAATCTTAATGAGCACGCATGGCAATGCGGGGTTGTTACGTAAAACAGTATCAGTAGCAAGGGGTTTCATTTTGACAGTTCAACAACATTCATTGCGTTATTATGTTCTTGAGCAGACACAGAGTTGGAACGTATGAAACAATGGATTATTAATATGCTTCACACTGATACGTCCCTTACGCAATCAGGGTGCTGATTGGTCATTAGAATTTATGGTTGTGTTGAGGAAGTCCCCTAACGATGCTTATCACTCCATCAATATATGGTGTGGACAGTTAGTAGATGTTTTTTTTTTTAAATAATTATAAACTAGTGCTTGACTGCAATCCCGCCTGATGGTAAGCAGTGATGCAAACGTTGGTGGTAAAGCGCGCAAGTTTATTTAAGCCTATTCACTTAAAAATCTTAGTGAGTAGGAAGGAAGACGACAGTTGAGCGAGGTGATGCAATGTTAACACAACACGACCAACGATGCTGCGCCAGAGGGAGATTAACCTCCACGATCAAACTCCCGACACAATAACATTTGGCGTACCGTACCCGGCACACATCGCAACAGAACTGCTCAGACCCGTCCTCCGTACGGCTTCACCAGACATCATGCCGACGAATCACTTGGCGGCAAGACTTTGTCTGGTGGGTGGTAACTTCTGCCAGCAGTCGAGGTTATGGCCTACCACCGGAGCAAACCGGCTGGGTTACCATTTATATTCGTTTCTTGTTGGTTTGGTTGAGTTGAAAGCGCTGCTACTGCCCAAGTTCTGGGTTCCATCCAAACATCAGGTCTGTTTCCACTACAAATATCTCAGATGCAGCCAAAAATCTAGATTTGTACCCGTGGATGTTAAAGTCAATTCTATAGGACAGCGGTCGCCAACCTTTTGGCAGTTACGGGCCACGTGGCGACAAAATGAGGTAGAGGCGGGCCGCGCTTTTACATAATTTTGATAACAGGTCTATCAATTATTATTCTTTATTGCACACACAATAATACTGTCCGGACATACATACTTTTCAAATGAGTGAAAAGAACTCTCACACTGAACACTAATTAACTACTAAGTGATATTAAAATCCCAAAAAATCTTTTTTTTTTGCATTATGCCAACGACATATCAATAATAAATGGAAATTAAATGAGGAAAGATAAAAAGCATAAATGTGAACTTGTACTTTCAGTGTGACGTCTGAGGCTGTATTTCAGTGGGGATCATTGATCTTATAAAATGAGCTTTTGAGAATGCCATTAGATTGAAGATCAATCCCGTTCATTTGTAAATGACTCGGTACATCCTCAATGTTCCTCAAAAAGGTTTTGTAAAAATCTTCATTCCATTAGAAATCTTTTCAACGTCGCCATATCTGTCACAAAACTGATTTTGCAATTGTATTAAAATTTCTTTCATTTTATCATTTTTAGAATTGTAGTTTATTTTACATAATAGTCGCGGGCCGCAAGGAAGAGGGCCCCGGGCCGCGGTTTGCCGACCACTGCTATAGGACATAAACAAACAGTTCGATTAATCAGGTTAAGCTACGCTTGCCGCGGTAGGTCCTTGGAGGGGTGACCATCATTAGGTATATACCGAGACGCCTCTGTGCTACAGAAGTACGTTAAGCTGCTGCTATCAGCTGTTCTTCGTAGATACTTGACAGTCGTTACAGATCTTCAGGAGCCCGAATATCTGAGCACAGTCATACCAACTGGTATCGTATTGGTAAGTGAATACAGCTGACTCCGGTCAGACTGGAAGCTGAACCCAACTTTTTTTTTTTTAAGACGAAGACTGTATACAGATGATGATTCACTGTAGGTACATGAAACTGTCTAAAAGCCCTTTCTCTCATCAAAATGGTAGGCGCTTTAGTCTACACAGAAAACTAACAAAAGCATCGCAAACAGACAGACAGACAAAATAATTGTCTCCACCAAACATTATGCCGCCTACACCCGACTTGAGACAAGTGGGGCAAGAGATAAGCGGCAGCGGGAATTTTATTATTCATTTAAAGATTAAACAACGTATTTTTTGTGAAGTTACTTAGCGTCTTATAAACCTTAATTTAGTTTAATTGAAAGTATATTCATGGTTATTAGAAGAAAAAAAAAAAATTACCATTTTTTTGCGTTCACATTATACATGGACACAAGTTACTTACACACTAGTTGCAGAGAGAAAATCGTTCTCAGTTGTCATACTAGTGAACCAAATGGAGCAGAGCAATAAATATTGCTATAAGTAAGTTGGTATAAGTAAATAAATGAAACAGGTCGCGGGTAGATAATGGATGCGGGCAGTACAAGACAAGTCATTGTGGTAAGCCTCGAGGGAGGCCTTTGCCCAGCAGTGGACCTCTATAGGCAGAAGAAGAAGAAATAAAACAATCCCTTATTAAGTAGCACCAATATCCTTAGTAAGATTTAACTGTACACTTATTATGATGAACAGCGATACTTTCTTAGCCATCTATCTGCGTATCCATCTATTATTCCATCCCAATATCAACATAATATCAAAGTATATATTTTTCAGTTTTTTCTTTAATTAATTTATCAGGAGATACATAATGGATTTCATAAATAAAATATGTGAGATACATCAATCAGTTCTGATTCATAATGAAAATATTAAAAAAATGTCATCATCAGCTGCTCTTAAGATTATAAGTTATACAATTAAATCCTTTCAAGTATAAAACAGGTTGCAATTAATCATATACGGGTAATAGCAATGTTCTTTGAGTAGATTGGTACCTTCAGCAAGAGAATAATTATTGGCAACTTGTGCGTTTTCGTGTGGAAAAATGCCCAACGAAACTATCTCTGGCTGGCAACAATCCGTGACTCTTTGTTTTAATTTGAAGAATATTGAAGAAAAAAATTGAACAATACGTAGAAATACATTTCCATACGCGGTTGGCGCGTTAATTGAGCAATCGACACCTGCGTTGCAAGTTCCACACGCAACAAATATTTCTATGGCTTACTTTTAGTCGTTGTTTCTGGCTGTTTGTGTATGTGTTTAAAGATTTGTAAACGCACCAACGATACAGGGGTGGCTAGGTTAGGTAGTGGCGGGAACAAAAACAGGGACACATATTAATATAATAGGGTATTTGACTAAAAAAAACTAATTTAGTCCGGACAGATTTCCAAAAAATACTGGACACGTATTCTTTTTTCAAAAAAACAGACACAGCGCGTTAAAAACTCGTGTGACGTCACTGCATGCTACACTTTTTAGCGACCAGTGACGTCACCAGCCACCACTCCTGATCTTTGATGCCTTTTATATTTGTCAATTTTTATTGATTTCATAAAACAAAATATACGTATCCAATATTTTTCTATAATCTGAATGACGGACTAAATAGAATCAATTTTGTTTTACCCAGGAAACATCCCTATTGGAATCACAATAATGATTATAGATCTGTTTGTTTCGACAGCTAAAACCATGCCTGTGACGAAAAAGAATTCTTAAACTTAGCAAGATGCTTGTGATGGGGATGAAAAGCATAGTGCTGGTTTACGTAAAACGAGTTATTTTAACATTGCAGTAACAGTTTCTTCTAACTAAAAAAATGTATAGTTCTGACCACATAATATTACACATTACATCTTCATAGTCAATCACAAAGTTGTAAGTAGTAAGTTCATCATAATATTAAAAATAATTTTAAACTTACTAAACCTCTGTCTGTTCTATCTCTCTGTTGTACGGGACCCTCGGTCGCTTGGCCGGGTTTTTTATACAACATAATATCGATTTTTATTTGGTGATTTAGGTAGGTGCAAGCAACAAAACCGGTCAATTGCGAGTCGGACTCTCCCACGAAGGGTTCCGTACCATTATCTTTAATAACGGCAAAAAAAATCACGTTTGTTGTGTGGGAGCCCCCTATAAATATGTTATTTTTAGTAGGTATTTGTTGTTATAACGGCAGAAATACATAATCTCTGAAAATTTCAACTGTCTAGCTATTACGGTTCATGAGGTGACAGACGGACGGATGGACAGACGGACTTCGAAGTCTCATCAATAGGGTTCCGTTTTACCTTTTAGGTACAGAACCCACCCGGAAGAAAATATAGTCGTACTAGCTTCGCGCCCGTGGCTTCGCTCGCGTGGAATTCGGTTCTATCGCGCTTTTTAGATTTCCGTCGCGAATATCATTTTTTTCAATAAAAGGTAGTCTATGTCCTTTCTCAAGGACTAAAGATCGGTGCCAAATTTCATCAAAATCAGTTGAGAGGTTTAAGCGGGAAGGCGTAACAGACAGACAGAGTTTTTTTTCGCATTTATAATATTAGTAGGGGTTCACAAGTACAACTCACAAACGCCACTGGCTCAAAACTTAACCCACGCCTTAAAATTAAACTAGGCTAAGCGTGGGTATAGCTGTGTCGTAAGTAGAATCAAGTTTTTTAACTTAATGATGTTTTTTTTTGAGTGGGCATTGGCTAGCGGCTCCCTCAACTGTTATGGTGAGATGATTTCATGTTTACTTTATAGAAAGTGACATAGGATCTCTTGATTGATGTAATAAAACGGAGGACGGGTCTGAGCAGTTGTGTTGCGATGTGTGCCGGGTACGATGCGCCAAATGTTGTTGTGTCGGGAGTTTGGTCGTGGAGAGTCTCCAGATCAATCTCCCTCTAGCGCAGCATCGTTTGATCGTGTTGGTCTTGTGTTTAACATTGCGTCACCTCGCTCAACTGCCGTCATCCTTCCTATTCCTTAGTTTTTTAAGTGAATAGGCTTAATAAACTAGTGCGCTTTACCATCAACGATTGCATCACTGCTTACCATCTGGCGGGATTGCAGTCAAGCACTAGTTTATAATTATTAAACAAAAAAATACTGTAGGTTCAGGAAGATGTTCCCTGGCGCACAGGCAAGTGAAGGAACACGAGTGGGTTTTAGTCAGTAAAAATCTGACACTCCCTTTTCCGCCCAGAGCCGGAGGTCATCTACTGACTTCTCATCCGTAAAAAAAAGTTTATTAAGATGATCTACGTAACTCAGGTTTTCTTAACCTAACTAGGAGTGCAGTACTCAGTCAAACGTTTGTTTAAATTGTACTAACAATCCTCTCTTTTGAGTTTTTTGAGACATAGTATTAAAATTATTATATCTATACTAAACTAAAAATCTATACTAATATAAAGCTGAAGAGTTTGCTTGCTTGAACGCGGTAATCTCAGGAACTACTGCTTCGATTTGAAAAATTCTTTTTGCGCTGGATAGCTCATTAATCCAGGCTGTATAACATCACGCTGCGGCCAATAGGAGCTGAGCATAACGAACTCCACGCCAACGAAGTCGCTGGCGGGAGCTAGTTATGTATAAAACTCAAGTCATTGTAGGTACTGATAAATACAAACAAAGGACAACAATATGTATTTTAGTTTATTTATTGTTTTGTTTGATTACAGTACTTGACGTGTGTTAAGAAAATAAACATATTTTAAACTTAATATACCTATTTACTTATAGATTGATAGCCACACTCCTTCTTTGTCCTAGCCACTTCCCATTATTTGGGGTCGGCTCTCCTCGTTCTTTTGCGCCAGGATGATCTGTCCTGGGTTGTCGAGATGTTTAGTTGGGCACGCTCTAAGTCCTTGGCTACTGTGGACCACCAGGTGGTTGGTAGATTGAACGCCACCCTATGAAATAAAAATAATAATATGCAGTGCTTTTAAAAATCCATACTAATATTATAAATGCGAAAGTATCTCTGTCTGTCTGTCTGTCCGGCTTTCACGCCAAAACTACTGAACCGATTTTAATGAAATTTGGTACACAGATAATCTAGAGCCTGAGAAAGGATATAGGCTATAAAACATCCCGCTATGACCAATAGGAGCAGAGCAGGAACAAAAAATGTTGCGAAAACGGGAGCAAACGCGGACGTACATATTGCTCCCATTATTTTAACAGGCGCTTATTTTATATAAACTGAGCTCTTTCGGTTAAGCTTACGCGGGTGAAACCGCGGGGCACAGTTAGTATTACATATTTTTTTTTATCGAATTTATCAATGAAATCGACATAACAATTTTCAATCGTTAGGAACACAATAAATCTGTGATGTAATGATTTTATATCGGAAAATGATGTCACCATAACGTGTGAAATGCAGACAGATAAAAAATCCTAATGACTACTCTTCGAATTTGCATAGATTTTTATGCAAAGTAAAAAAGTATCAATTGTAACTGGCTAAAATTATGTTAAGTATATATGTACGTACTTTTTAATTATATACAGCCATCAAAGGGCCGGGCCCAGCATCTTTAACACAAGTTGTCTTGGCAACTTAGCAAGTGTGCTGGTATCGCCACACTATTCTTAACATCCTTTTAACTGTATGTATTATTACATGTTTCAATGTACTGTAACATTTGATGCAAATAAATTATTATTATTATATCTTGGACACCAATGACTGATTACAAGCTGAAGGAAAACCTAGACTTTAAGTCTACAATCACCAACCAGAATTGAGCAAGCGTGGTGATTACGCTCAATCCTTCTCTGTATGAGAGGAGGATACCTGTGCCCAGCAGTGGGACCATAACCCAGCAGTGGGACGATAAAGAGGTTGATGATGATATCCTAATATGGACTAACCAAAAAAAGTCGAGACCCGCAGTATATTATGTCATTTTTTTACAACTATGACCCCAAACGTGTTCCCTTTTATCTACAATATTAATGTTTCATTACTCTTTTATAGGCAGTATAAAAAAACGCCTTTTCCAAATAAAAAAGGTGTTTAAAAGGTCTAAATAAACTGTCAGAACTTTTTTGTGTTAATATTTTTGTCATTTAAGCTGAAATCGGGTCGGATTTTTTTTATCGTATTTGCAAAAAAACGCTTGTCAGCTTTTATTTTTGGGCGTAATGCTGTTGAAACATGTTTCGTTTTTGTTTATTTATTTAGGATTTCAGGCGCCTACCCTTTTTTGATGTTTGTGAGTTAGTTTCCAAATAATGAAAGATGTTTACTTTAATTTTTATTCGTATTTTTGTTTTTATGATTGTATTATATACAATGTTATTTGTAAATGCGAAACTCGAAAGACGTATCCAGTATTTTTATGTAAAGAATCTATGTATAAAATTTCAAAAAGATACCATGAAAAACCACAAAGTTATGAGCTTGTAAATCTTGCCTGGTTGTTATCATCATCCCAGCGTTAATTCCAGTCACATCCGAAGCCTTTTCAGCTTTGGAGTCTGGGGTTCGCTTTACCAGTCTAACTGCTGATATGGCTAAACTTCGACATTTTCCGTGAAGCGACTGCCGTCTGACCTCCACATCCACAACCCGAAGGCGACATCGAAGCAGTTAGACCAATTGTTGGACTTTTGAGGGCTCCAACAACCCGTAACGACTGCCACTAGATGTTCGTATGGCAACCGGGACCAACGGCTTAACGTGCTTTCCCAGGCACCACCAGACCAGTGCAAATATTCATATTCATGCATACAAATACTTGCACTATGCGGGGATCGAACCCGCGCCACCTTGCGCAGCAGCCGCGTCTGCTACCGCTACGCCACGGAGGCTGTCGAATCTTGCCTGGTTGTCTCAACAAAAATGTGGTCAACGCACTCGCATGCGGGGAGCTCAGTCTCACGTGCTTAGTACTTAGGTACTATGACCTAACGTCAGCTGAATTGTGCGCTCGGTAACCACACTGCATCAACTTCTAAATGTACTTGGGGAAAAATATATCATGGTGTAAAACTTATTGGAATCTTTTTCAAAATTGGAAGGTTTCGTATCAAGAAAAACTAACGTTGTATATACCTAATATGTATAAAGCTGAAGAGTTTGTTTGTATGTTTGTTTGTTTGTTTGTTCGCGCTAATCTCGGGAACTACTGGTCCGATTTGAAAAATTCTTTTTGCGTTGGATAGCCCATTAATCCAGGAAGGCTTTAGGCTTATAACATCACGCTGCGACCAATAGGAGCGGAGCATAACTAACTCCACGCGAACGAAGTCGCTTGCGGCTGCTAGTTCAACATCTAGCCAAATAGGTAAATTCATTTCTGAAGAATATTTAAACTAACGTATTTTTTTTTTCTTTTTTCAGAATTACGGTGGACTAATCCAATTGCCAAAAATGACCAAGTGAAGTACAAAGAAAACTGTGGTACCTTTAGTGACAGTGTAGTGACAAATAGTGCTGTGCTAGTGTATAAACGGATTTAGTGACAAAATGTGGAGGTGATTCTCACAACTGATTAATTAAATTATGTGCAGTGCTCTTGATAGCAAAAAATCAAAATGTGTGCCAAAATTAGGAATATAATCGCCGTGTTTTGTGGTAAGTTTTTACTGTTTTTCTTTTATAATCTAATGCACAATTTTTATACTATTTTTGTGTGTGGTAATTCACTGACAGGAAGCTAGTGTATTGCTGAATGTCATAGCATATCCTTTAATGAACTAAAGTCGCCGACATAGCCCAGCGGATTAGCTCTCTAAAGTGGCAGTGGGCGGGGCACATACATAGCTCGTAGAGCCGATGGCCGATTGGGCATAAAGGCTCTTGAATGGCGACCACGTACCGGCAAGCGCAGCGTCGGACACCCACCGACTGACACATGACCAAAATTGCAGGGCTGGATGCAGGCCGTGTCTAACTGTTATTTTTGGAAATCCTTGTATACGGCCTATGTCCAGTAGCGGACTTCGTGTAGCTGAGATGATGATGATGATTATGATACTTTTTATACCGATCGAAACTTATGAATAAGGGGGGGTTAAACTGAAACAATAGGGAATTTTACAAAAGAATCCGTTTTATAACAAGATTAATCTACAATTTTCTCTTTAGCAATTCAGAAATATTCTGGCAGGTAGCAACGATAAAGGTAGCGGATCCAATAAAGCTAAAAACTATTCTGAAAATTGAAATACCAGCGGCCAAATAAAACGTCGGTTGTCCCATTTTTGTTCAATTCCATTTGAATTTCTGAAACTATAAAAATCTCTTACTAAGCTTCAAAGCAATTTATGGAGAGGGAACTCACTATATTACTTCATAAATGGTTTTTCAATGGAACGTTATTGAGATAAATATTATCAGCTTATTATTCCGTCAGTAAAAATACAACTAAGTACTTACTTATGTCATCTACTCGTCCACTGCTGGACATAGGCCTCTTAAATGGCACGCCAACAAGCTCGATTCTGAGTAGTTCTCCGCCAGCCACTACCAGCCACCTTTTTGATGTCGTCGCTCCATCTCGCCCAAGGGCGTCCTACGCTACGTTTGCCGAGACGCGGTCTTCACTCAAGGACTCGTTACTCTTGCTTATGTAAACGGCATTATTTTCAATGTGGCTGTAGAGGCAAGAGGAACAGGGAGTAAAGTTCACTCATCCTCCATTTAAAAGGAAGGCATATACAGGACAGATATTTTTACTAAAGAATAAATAGCCATTCTAAAATAAAAATATGTTAATTTTTTTTTACTCTACTGTTAAAATAACACCAAAGAAATGGAAAGCTTAACATAAGCTTTCAATTTCTTTTTTTGATGTTTTTATTCTGTGAAAAATACTTGCCAATATGGCCGGCTATAGGGTCCATGTTAAGAGGACTTTACAAATGGAATAAAAAATACACACACGTTTAAAAAGTCCTATTGTGGAGTTGGTATTTATTGGGTTTGGCTTTGTAGGGTTTTTATAGGGTTGCGAATGTTGCGAGGTTGTCAAAATATCCGAAAAAATAAATTATTATGAATATTTGTGTTCATGAAGAATCATTTTGTTCCATCTGTTTGTATAAAAATAGCTTAAGTACTTCAATAATTAGCAATTCATTAACTTATTTAGGACAAAAAGTCTACATTAAGTAGAAATATAATAACACTTCTAAGTACTTAAATGTTTATTTGATACGTGTAGTCAAACATCAAATACAAAAAGGAAACTCAAAGTTTTCGTTCAACACAGATGTGGTAGTATGCGTCTCGAAATTATTGTAGAAAATGAAAATTACATTCAATGATTTTATGTCAGGAATCCATAACCCTCTCATAAATCAATATTAACATACAATATGAATCTTAGGACCCATCTCCCAATTCCAAATTAATTGACAGCTCAAACAGATATAACATATATACATAATACCTATATCCGAATATCCGAAATGTCAACCTATATCATCCAATATTCTACGTATGTTTGTTGTGGCTTCGTTCCGCTTTCGCGCCTTGCGACATGAGTTCTCCAAACACTAGTACACTTAATTACAAACAAACACAAACCTGTACCCATAGTAGATAATAATAATGTGTCGCGTGTTTAATTAAACGAGATTCTGTAATACGAATATTTGTCATAATTATATGCGAGATAATTTGTAAGTTTCGCGTCAAGTACTAGGGCATAAAGTAATGAATATTTAATGCTGTCCTTATGACAGTGATGGAATTTTAACATGAAACGCTTTCTATGAAATATTTAAATACGTTGGTTTTTATCGTAGTAGATTTGTAGGTATATGAATATTTATTCAAAGAAAAATAGGTTTATTTGTATCTTGCGTGCATATAAAATAAATAATAAATATAAAATAAAAATGCCTTTTATTTTTGCGTGCACATATAAAAAGATAATTACAGGAAATATAAAAAAGTCTATAAATACGAGCACAACTCAAAAATAGGCGTTTCTGTACGTATCTTCACGCAAAATAAAAAAAAAATCGTAATAAAAAAAAGCCCGCAACGCAAAAGTAAACTGAGTAGATCAGACTCAGATCAATGAATGCAGCCGTATAAGTGCATGTTGGTTGTGCTGAGTTTAATTGGTAAACAGTGATCAAGCTATGTGACGATAAAACGCAAAATCCTTCAATATGCGAGTTCAATTTCAGACAGGAAAAATAAGTAGCGCCCTATTTTAAATTGAAACATAATTAATAGTCCTAAAAAACGTTGTTCCACTTTCCCACAAAAAATATCCGAATTTCTGTGCAAATATCCGCACACATAACCCTTACGTAACAAGGTAGGCCACCATTATTTATAGGGCTGGCCGGCCACCAATTAAATTTTCATTAAAATACTACGTTTGTTACCTCCGCTTTGTAATTTGTATTGTTAGTTATTTCTGTGCCCTCAGCTGTTTGCTGTGTGATTTTTTAAGTGTGTTTGTGTTTTTCTGTGTTAGGGTTGTGACTTATGAGTGACATATTGTAGTTGGAAACAATTGTCAACATGTTGTTTAACAATTTCTTTTGATAGCTAATTTGTAGAATTACTGTGAACAATAACGGATTTGGCTAAATGTTCCAGCTGGTTGTGACTAATGAATGACCTGGATAATTTAAACAAACATTTTTTATCGATGAAAAGTGGGCGTGCTCTGATTAAATTACTGGTATATGAAACGATTTTCAAAGTATTTTAGTTAAAAGCTCTTTAGGTAGTTTGATTTATTATATTTGTAAGTTGCATTAGTAATTTTAATTATTAAAGGCTGAATAATTATATTAGAGAAGTGGTGATTATTTAATCTCAACTGTTCTCAAAACAGTGAAGAAAAATATCGTCAGGAAACCGGCATGTCCTAGAGACAAAACTGGGCTGCTGGCACTGGGCCCGTGTGGTAGATTATGGCCCACTCCCTCTCACCTAGAGGCGGCTGGTTTCCTAGGAGTAGGAAAATTATAGGCTGATTATGTATTGTTATGTAAAGGCTGAATAATACATTTACTGAACCTACATCATCCTATCTGGCCCCATAGCTTTCAGGACTTTCTATCCGGCGCTAAAGTGGACCACTACTCGTTTATTTTCTTCACTTTCGTCTACGGAGTTTTCTGCGAAGCCTTCTAGCTGTGTCAGGGCTTCACAGTGGCAATTCAGTGAGTAGCAAGTGCCAAGAATAATCATCATCATCAGCCTCTACTCGTCTACTACTGGACATAGGCCTCTTCCATGGCACGCCAGTTCACCGCCAGCCACTACCAGCCACCTTTTTGATGTCGTCGCTTCATTTCGCCCGATGATGTCATGATTATACTCTTCGGTCTTCTATACAATCTGCCTCGTGCCAGTGACAAGAATACAAACTAAACATTCCCTCTTAATTCCTACGCTATAATAAATCAGAACGAACAAAAAGCTCTAATCCTTAATAAGATCTCTCAGTTATTAGCCGACGATTATTAATATTGATGAATAATTCAAAAGCGGCCCTTACATTACCCCTTGCGTCTAAAACCCGCTTGAAATTTAATAATCTGGGACCTGATCTAATATTTAAACATGGGCCTTGTCTAGATTCTGGTCTAGATTATAAATAGTATTGGCTTAAGTAATTTATTTATGACATACTAAACGAGTAACGTTGGCGGGTATATTGTACAAAGTTTGAAAGTTTAAAGGATCCCAATTAATTAAAATATTAAATGTAGGTACTTATTAAGCCAATGTTGAAAATTGACTTCTGTAAATACTAGATATAAATATTGTTAGAGGAGGCCTTACCAAGTTTGCTAAATTAATTAGTGACCGCAGTTGGTTGAGCCAATCCTCGAGCTCTGTAGGCACGTGCTTGCGGCTGACGAGCAGGGGCTACGTCGCCGTCTGCCATGGAGCCGTCCCAGCTCGACGGAGCGTTGTGTCCACACCGCATCAAAGTCGCATCAGTACAAAGTAATAGGGTCCGCTAGGGCCGATGCCTGGGCCGGGGAGGACCGGTAAGCTTGTTTGAAAGGGATATCGTGGCGTGTAGTATAGGTAGTATAGGCAATTGAAGGAACACGGGTGAGTTTTAGTCAGTAGTGTGCAGTAGTGAACATCGGTGACATCCCGCCGGGAGCTGGAGAAGTTGATTCTCAATATAAAACAAATATTTAGTTGGTTATATGCTTATGTTGTTCAGTAATAAATTGTGAATTAACTAGCTCCGCCTCACGGCTACACCCGCATAACTTTCCATGACGTTGAAATATCGCAATAAAAGGTATCCCATGACCCTCGTCATAAACCATCTGTGCCAAATTTCATCCAAATTCAATCAGTAATTTTGCGTTAAGGAGTAACAAACTGACATCCATACAAATTCACAATCAACCTATATTGTTCCCACTGTTGGGACACGGGCTTCCACTCGATCAGAGGGAGTGGGCCGTAATCTAACACGCTGACCCAGTGCGAGTTGTAGATGTCACATGTCTTCGAAGTTTTTGGCTCTAGGACATACCACGGACAAGGAACGCATCGTGAGGAAACTCACGATGTGTTCCTGAGAGCAGTAGTGATGACACAGAAAAAACTGGACACGTTGAAGTATTATGTACAAAAAAATATTTTTTGTTTTATACTTAACACGTAGGACGCTAGCCTGTTGCCACTACCCGGGTCCGAAACTTATTCAGCAAAAGAAATCCTCGCCTAAATATCCTATCTATATTGTAAGTCTGTCACAAAAATCTAGATGACAATATCCGAATATCCGAAAAATCCTATCAAAACCCGATCGGCATGAAAATAGGTTGAAATCGAAGCAATACCAATAGTCCGGGATCAGTGGGGGTAATAAAATCGTCCCGGACTATCCCGAGCCTCTATATGGGAAGGGCATGACCTTATTCTCAAACACTTTGATCCCTGAACAGCGAATCGAATCCCGGCTAGGGGTGGCATGTATCGATAGTTGCGTAATTGCAGATATCGAACTTTTTGATTGATAGTTTTTGGTAAAGGTTTGATTTAATGCAAGTTGTTTCTGTAAGAGTCTTTGATTTGAAGGGCTGGTTGTAGCGGGGTAGATTGCACAGAACTGGACTACCAAAAAAGGAAAAAAAAATCCCCGACGTGATATCGTACATTTTAAAATAGAATTGCGTAAAACCCAAAACTACATTCTTAAGATATATTACCTTGATTTGCCATTTCAAATGCAGATTTTTAATCCCCATTTTTCATATAATTTAAAATAAGTGAAAATCACCATCGTATCGACAACTACTTAATCGATATGTCCCATCTCTCAAACTCATTCCATCAACTCCCAGAAATTAATTCAATATATTTAAAACTGAAGCTTATCACGACCAGAATTCACTCTACCCGGGTAATTCGAATATTTGCCGGTCGAAAAGGTCCGTAAACAACTGATTTTAATAATCTGACTTTCTCGTATCAAAATTTGAATTTCCGCACCGAACTTCCTAAGTTAATTACATATTTGGGATTAAAAATATTGAAAAATTTAGGTTAATTTTGCTGTAGGGGATGTAATTAATTATGTACCGTACATTTATAATTTTCGGGGTATTTTTAAACTTTTCGTCACAGTTTAAAAAAGGAAAGGTTATATATTGAGACTTCCATAAGAATATCCCAAACTAAAAAACCAGCCAAGTGTGAGACTTAACAAAACTAACTCTGCAAACTGTTTCGTAACTATCAAAAGTAGTAAGTACTAATTATTAAAAAAAAAGAAGATTTTTTTTTTAAATAGTTGTAAACTAGAGCTTGACTGCAATCCCACCTGATGGTAAGCAGTGATGCAATCGTTGATGGTAAAGCGCACTAGTTTATTAAGCCTATTCACTTAAAAAACTAAGGAATAGGAAGGATGACGGCAGTTGAGCGAGGTGATGCAATGTTAAACCCAAGACCAACACGACCAAACGAAGCTGCGCTAGAGGGAGATTGATCTGGAGACTCTCCACGACCAAACTCCCGACACAACAACATTTGGCGCATCGTACCCGCCACACATCGCAACATAACTGCTCAGACCCGTCCTCCGTACGGTTTCACCAAACATCATGCCGGAACACGACGAATCGCTTGGCGGCAAGACTTTGTCTGGTGGGTGGTAACTTCTGCCGGCAGCCGATGTTATGGCCGACCACCGAGAAAAAGTTTAGAAATTTTTAGTGTTTGTTGTCATAGCGGGAACAGAAATGCATCTTCTGTGACAATTTCAACGATCTACCTATGAAGGTGGATGAGAACCTGGTGACATGCAGACAGACAGAAGACAGTCTAAGTAATATGGTCATATTACTCGTAGTCATGCCTGAGACCTCGGAGGACCTGAGTACAATGCTTGAAGACCTCAGTAGAGCCTCCGAGCGAGTCGGTCTTAAAATGAACATGGACACGACGAAAGTCTTGTCTAATGCCCATGTTGTACCGACTCCTATAAAGATTGGAGACTCTGTTCTTGAAGGTGTTGACAGTTACGTGTACCTGGGACAAACTATCGAGTTAGGAACGTCCAACTTTGAGAAAGAGGTCAATCGTTGAATCCAACTCGGCTGGGCTGCTTTCGGGAAGCTACCTACGTAAAATATTCTCGTCCGAAATACCGCAGTGCCTCAGGACAAAAGTCTTCAACCAGTGTGTTGCCAGTGATGGCATATGGGCATAATGAGCCTTATAAGAAAGCTCAAGGACACTCGAAAGTGCAATGAAAAGGGCTATGCTTGAGGTTTCACTGCGTGATCAAATCAGGAATGAGGAGTTATGAGAGCAGTGGTGATGAAATAATTTACACTCGGTAAAGCGTCTGATGGGGTTCGAACCTACGACTTATAACTTGTAAGTCGTGCCCGTTACCACTAGGCCACCGCTGGTCTCTGAAACAACGACCTACGTCTCGTAAATCAAGGCCATTACCACTGGCTCTAAAGTACTGTCATAATACAAGACATTGCCAATGTTACTAAGTGTGTTTCGCAATTATACTTATGTTGATACAGCGGGATAATAGCGTAACATACTATCAGTAGCAATGGGTTTCATTTTGACAGTTCAACAACATTCATTGCGTTATTTACGTTGTTGAGCAGACACATTTACAGAACACATAGAGCAATGGACCATTTTGAATTATCTTGAAGCAACTTCCTATTATGCTTCAAAATAATCCATACTTCCATACTAATATTATAAATGCGAAAGTAACTCTGTCTGTCTGTCTGTCGGTCTGTCTGTCTGTCTGTCTGTCTGTCTGTCTGTCTGTCTGTTACGCTTTCCCGCTTAAACCACTCAACCGATTTTGATGAAATTTGGCACAGACAATCTTTAGACCCTGAGAAAGACCATAGGCTACTTTTTATCCCGGAAAAAATTGATGTTCCCGAGAGAAATCTAAAAAGCGCGATATAACCGAACTCCACGCGGGCGAAGCCGCGGGCGGAAAGCTAGTTATCTATAATCGATAGTGTGAGAAATGCAATTAGGATTTACTTTTTTTTTTTTTCGTTTAGTTTTTTTAAAATACAGCACCGTCTTGAAGCCGTTTATACCCCGGTATCCATTAAAGCGAAGAGGAGAGGAGATTTAATTAAGCGGAGAAGAGATGTAGACACATCTGCTCTTCCTCCGCTTTGGTCAATACCGGGCCTATTGCTTCTCCGGATGAGCTCTTCCACCGCACTTCTTCTACTATCTCGTCGAAGTAAAGCTTATTTCTAAGCCAATCTGACTAACTACTTAATTGCAATTCGTTAACTGGCCCACACGTATCGATTGCTAAGAGGAAGCTCTTATTTTTTTTTATTATCTATAAACTAGTGCTCAGACCTGTCTTCCGTACGTACATCTTCACCAGACATCATGCCGAAACAGGACGAATCGCTTGGCGGCAAGACTTTGGTGGGTGGTAACTTCTGTCGGCAACCTATATGGTCTACCACCGAGAAAAGATATATCAAAGATTGTCCTTTTAAGGGTTGCAAACCCCCAAAGATATAAATGGGATTCTATTACTAACTCCACTCTCTGTATGTATTTATGACTGTCTGTATATCTATTTACTTAAATTTTTATACACGATTTATTTTTGTCACCATCATAAAAACAGATAAATTCTACAAAAGAACTTTTTTTGTATAGAATTGTACGGAAAACCTTCGTGCGCGAATTTATCTCGCACTTAACAGGCTTCGATATCTACATTATATGTTAATATTATTTATCTTTCCGAAAATAGAATTTTCGACACACCATCTTAAAAGATCGCTACATTTCACTCATTTCCATACACCTCTCAATCATCACATTACATACCCCCTTTTTCCACTCAACATCCCCTGAAAGCCAGCAATCAGTCTTATACCAAAACGGCTCTAAAAGATACCGCTATATACAGGCTGTTTGATTGAATACAGAGACGGAACAATTAATAATAACAGGAAAAATAATGTGATCAATTACGGTGGCTGGCGAAACGGTAGTGATGGATCGGGAGTTACTCCGTACCATCTGTCACGGGAGCGGGTCGGTGAGACTTTCTCGAAAGGTTGTCGAATGTCAAAAAGTTTAAATATAATTAGGGTGTTGATATTTTTAAAAATCACTTGACTTTAAAGGCAGAAAGGAAGAAAGAACAGTTGGTTTTCTAAGTCTAGAATCAAGCATTGTACAACATTATTTTAACTTTTATGAAACCTGCATATAAGTTGTTCTTGTTCAGAATAAGTACCTGAATCGATTCCAATAATTTTTATACCATGTTATATTTTTTCCCAAATACATTTTGAAAATGTTGCAGTGTGGTTACTGAGCGCACAGCACAGCTCCTACTAGGGTCCGTATTACAGAACGTCACTCAAAACGCAAACATAACTTATATCTCGTGTCAAGCTATTTGATTGGTTGAAAAAGCAGAGATCAATGCTTGAGTTTCCTTCTGTAATACGGACCTAAGAGAACCCCGCGCTCGCGGTGGGCGAGCGGCGCGTTGCCAACATTTTTTTTTTTGACAACCAAGTAAGATAACAAGCTCATAACTTAGTGATTTTTCATGATATATCTTTTGTAATGTTGTAAGTACCTACATATATTCTTTACTTAAAATTACTGGACACCTGTTTCGGGTTTTGCATAAACAAAAATAACTTTGTATACATTGAGTCAAATGCCTGAATCACTTTTAAGTTACGCTTGAGTCTCTGTTTAGAGTATTCAATAGTGGCCCAGTGGCCCAAAGACCTCCATTAATAAGTTACATAGACATTTTAAGATACATGAACCTGATTAAAAACATGGCGACTAAAAAACGTCAAATTTCATTAGGCTCTGACTAAAAAACGTCAAATTTCATTAGGCTCTGACTAAAAAACGTCAAATTTCATTAGGCTCTGACTAATTTGACATTACTAAACATATTTATCTTCTGTCCCGTTCTAAAACTAAATAGAAAGAAAAAGATGCACTGAATTTAAATTTAGTTCTGTTTCTGAACGAACGATCTAGAAGCTATTGTCTTTTCCGTTCATTGTTTTGGCGTAAATTTTTCCTATCTTCAGTAAATTGCAATTTTTATGACACAGTGTTATCTTTAAGTGTGTATGTGTAATGAGTTCACTGTACGGACGACGTCAGTTCAACTACCCGAAACTGTCAAATATTTCCAATCAACCTTGAGCCTTACTGCTTTAGTAATAAAATTGAAAATCTAATAAAGAAGTCTGACAGATTATAGTAGCTTAATGTGCTGTCGTCTGTACCATAATAATTGCAATTTATTTGCTGTACCAATGAACTAATAGGCATAATAAACTGCACATATCCTATAAAAAAGCCAAATTGGATAAAAAATAGAGGTCAGCAAACTGTTGCTAGGCAACGAGTTGTTTACGCCTAAAAGACAGATGTTAACAACTTTTTCAAGATAGATGATTTTCATAAAAGTAATAATGCTACTTCCTACTAATGTAAACAGTTTATTTATGTTACATATTTATGATTTAATTTATTTACGAGCTAATTTCCTAATACATTAAATTTTTCATACATCTCTGTAGGTATATTATACTTAGTCCTTACTTAAAAGTATTACAATACATGTGTTATGCGGTTGATTTGAAAGTAATTAAAATACTTACCCAAAATTGTATTGACAAATGCCTCAACTTTATTCATTCGCTGAATTCTACAAAATGTGTTAAATGCCTGGATTCCATGCATATTTCTTTTTTTGTAGGGCTATCACGTAAAATTAATGTCGACTTTTTATAGGTTTTTCGAAATACCAAGTTATATGCATGTTATTTTAGTGATTCTATTGAAATAGGCTGTAATAGGAATTTTTAATGAATATTTAGCATGTAAACGGCAATAGTCACGTAAATAATAGTAGATTTGTAAAACTGAGCTGTGATAACCCTAAATTACTTTGTTTACCTCTATTCTTTATCGAGCTTGGCGTTGGTATAGCAACAAATTGCCATTTAAAGCGCCTTTATGTCGTTAGCATTAAGGGTAATTTTCCTAATGTGAGTTTTTCCACTGACATGAAGGTACTTAGTTGTACATAATTTTAAAGATCACCGTCTGTGCAAAAGCATAATAAGTATGATACGTTTTTGTCTATGGAGCTAACAATTCTATTCACTCTAGAACCATTGTTAGTTTGTTCTCATTCTCATGGTAGAACTGTTCCATGTCTTTTGGTGGGGTTTGAGTCGTTAGATTATGGGTCTTATAGTTTTTCTGTTATTTTAGTTACTTCATATGCTTTATCGCGCATAAGAATTGCAGGTTTGTTTCAAAGAATCTTTTTGATTACAGCTTAATTTTAATTTTTAATTTCCAACGCGGTCACAATTTTTTTTGCAATATTTTTTTTTTCAACAAAGCCCGATTAGTTATTAATAGAGTAAGTAAGAAAGTTATTTATTAAGAGTAAAGAAGGGAAGGAGTTGACATTTGTTTTTTGGGGCCAAATGGCTAATGATATAATATATGCATGTATATTTTCAAAACGTCGATGCACGTTTTAGTAACCTTTCACCTTCTTGCATAAAAATTAAATTATCTCCAGTCATTACCCTCTTAAAACGGTGAAGAACTCCGTGAGGAAATCGGTATGTGGTAGACCCCTCCCACCAAAAAAAAATGAATAAACATGTGCCATCGAACAAACCGCTTTCCAATTCCAGGACAGGTCTATCCCAGTCGTGGGGAAACTATAGACTGACTATGTATACGACTAACAGGATTTTCACTATTTCACTATCGAGAACAGACAGTAGGGGTCCGTTACAATCTCACTCCATAGCTACAGGCTGCAACATTAATACAGGAATTAGGAACGAGCGAGCGAACGAATGATAAATAATACACCCTGTATCGCCGTCACGTGACGTCAGTGATCGAATGACGGCCATCTTGGTTTCGACAAAAAGGACACTCACGCCGAAATTGGGATAATGAGAATATGAATTCAGGCTTTTGTTTGATAGTATTGGAGCTTATGTAAGGACTTACCCATCGTTATATACAGAAAACGATATATAATCTACATGAAAGCAAACATTTAACGGAACGGACGGCGCAGTTGTTAACCGATTGACTTCTGTGCTATGTGTCGCGGGTTCGATTTTCGCACGAAAGAAATATTTGTTTTATCTACAGGTAATTGTGCTGCTTGTCACCAGGTCAATTCCCGCACGTAATAAATATTTCTATGACTTACTTATACCGTACACACTCACTTAACCTTACTTTGGGACTTGTTTTGGGTCTGACTGTTTGTGTATATACGAGTTTAAATATTTGTAAACGCACCCACGATACAGGACATTAAATCAAAATCAAAAGTCATTAATTCAAATTAGGCTGAGAATCAGCACTTTTTGAACATCAATATTAGGTACATAAGACAGTCCCGCAAAACACCCACCCATCGACACTTCCTAGTAATTTCGCTGGGAAGAAGAAGTGGCGGAAGAAACTCCCCAGCAGCACAGCTTTATACAGTACTTATACAGTTACTACTTTATACAGTTTTCCTTCTCTGTGTGCCAGTGACTGCACGGAATTTACTTTAGTCACCTTCTCCGACATCTCGGTAAGAGCAGCATAGGTGATGACGAAATTAACTATTTACTGCGGCTACCATGTTTCATGCCACCAACGCAATAGGAGTCAAAATCGATTGAAAGGACTGTATAAAGGTTTGTGTAAATGTTAAGTCTTACTTCGAATGGAGTTTAGCATTTAAGGTGGGCGTATTTTACACATCCTAATACAAGCTTGGTTGTTTGTCATGTTATTATAATAAGTCTTTCGTAATATTATTTTAGTAATAGTCATTAGAAACGCGAATGTGCAACCCAACACCCACTCGTAGTAAAAACGATATCCGATTGTGTACTCATCATCAACATTTCAACCGAAAGACGACCACTGCTGGACATAGGCCTCCCCCAAGGTTCTCCACGACGACCGGTCTTATAAGGCCCATTGCTAGCGACCACGTCTCAATTCCATAAGTCATCACTGGCAACACACACTGGTCGAAGACTTTTGTCTTGAGACACTGCGGTATTTCGGACGAGAAGATTCTCCGCAGCTTCCCGAAAGCAGTCCAGCCAAGTTGGATTCGACGATTGACCTGTTTCTCGAAGTTGGACCTTCCTATTATGTACTCAACTCAATCGAATTATCTTTAACCCATCGGTCTAAGTTTAAACTTAACTGAAAACTAGATAACTCCAACTTGTCTATATACAGTAACTTGGCAAGTTATTCACCCCAACCTCTTGTCTTAGTTATGCCAATATGTATTAATTAATTAAGTTTAGTACGTTCGTAAAGTTTTCCGTTATTGATACAACGTTCGGGAGATTATTTATTGCTTGGAAACTTTTCGTTATATGTAAGTGAATTTGTGTTAATATTAAGATAAAAACATGGCTGGATAATCATCCGTTGGTAAATGACAGGCAAATGACACACGGGTGGGTTTTAGTCACTAAGGTCCGTATTCCAGAAGGAAACTCAAGTATTGATATCTGCTTAAGCATTACTTAAAATTAGTTTCAACCAATCAAAAGGCTTCAAACGAGATTTAAGTCTGGAGTTGAGTTTTGAGTGACGTTCTGTAATACGCACCTAAATGTCTGATTCATCCTTACGCCCCGCTCAGAGCGGATGTCGTCATTTGATGATTTCCCAAAAAAGACAATCATTGTGAAATCTACCAACCGGCACTGATGAAGAAAGGAGACCTCTGTTGCAGTAGTAGAAATATTATAAATAAGGTTGACTAAGTAATAAAAAGACAGTTTAGAAGGACCGACGATCTTCTTAGAGTAGTGATAGCAGATGGATCAGAATTAAAGAAAATCGAGCTGAATGGCTTGCGATTAGAGATGCGTATCTCCAGTGGGGGACTGAGTGTCGCAGATGTTGATACAGTGGAATACGTAGATGCCCAGAGAACTCGGCGTGGCAATCCCTGGCGGAGGATGATATCTTTAGAGGAGTCGTGTCGTGCCCTCATCTTAGCAGTAATCGAGTTGATGATCGGCAGCGAAGAGTCCTGCAACCCGGTGGTTTACTTTTTAGAAAACGGTCTTCTACTAGATCCCGTCCAGATTTTGCCCGAATCGAACTAATGACGTCACTCTCAGCAGGAGACCAACCAAGGAGATATTTTTATAAATTAGCGATAAACAAGAATATGAACGTCTAAAAGAGAATATCTAAGAAAGAAAAAGCCCTCAAATATATTAGAATAAGGTCAGGACAATAATGAGGATGACACAACATGCATTATCGATATAAATTCCATCATTTTTACCCATCGTATCCTTTAGGTGCGAGCTAAGGCATCGACTCGCATTCACGCCACAAAAAAATCTGGTTATCAGGTCATTTATTTCCAAAAAGTTTCTAACTCAAAAATACTTTACTAATCGCTCAAAATTCTTCACTAAAAAGCATTCCATTTACCGTTCAGGTTAATCTTCATTGGTACACTTTCGAAAGTGACCTGTTTCGCTCCTGATGAAGGTCACCTCCTGGCTCTTTAAATATATTGTCGTTGTCAAACTCGATACTCTCCGATAAAATTCTCATTAAGTTTGAGTATGCTTTTTGAAGTTTTTTTAGGGTCCGTTAGGGAAATCGATATTTTAATTATAATAAATCTTCTGGTTTTCATATAGCACGCCGCATTTTTTCAATTATATAACATTTCGGCTCTGTATTTTGGTAGGTAGGCAGAGAAGTAAAAATACCCAGGTTCTGCTATTATCATCAAACGGGAAAAAATTCAATCTCTACATTTTACAGAAGTTACCACCCACCAGACAAAGTTGCCGCCAAGCGATTCGTCGTGTTCCGGCATGATGTGTGATGAAGCCGTACGGAGGACGGGTCTGAGCAGTTGAGATGCGATGTGTGCTGGGTACGATGCACCAAATGTTGTGTCGGGAGTTTGGTCATGGAGGGTCTTCAGATCAATCTCCCCCTGGAGCAGCATCGTTGGTCGTGTTATTGGGTTTAACATTGCGTTACCTCGCTCAACCCGTCTTCCTTCCTATTCAATCAGTTTTTTTTAGCAATAGGCTCTTAATAAATTAGCCCGCTTTATCATCAACGATTGCATCACTGCTTACCTACTATCAGGCAGGTTTGCGGCCAAGCTCTAGTTTATAATTATAAAAAGAATAAAAAAAAAAACGTTATACCAACGAAGTTTCCAATAAAAAAATAATGCAATTTATATTTCGTCCTCTCACCTTAACCAGCTCAGACTAACTACATTTAAAAAAAAAAAAGCAATATACCCTGAATGTCACCGTTATTGAGTTTAGAACTTCCCTCGGAGCTAAATACTTGAGTTTGTTCCTATATTAATATTCCTTAGTTTCCTGGAGAGGAATTTTTCTGCTAGGATTTTCTTTGGCATGCTATTCGGGAACTTAGTCCTGTATGATTAAATTGCGACCCTCGGGGTTGCGACAATCGTCAACAGGATCCGGCAATTGGGACTCGAGGTGGCCCTGCAGAAGTCCGAGGCCATGTGCTTTCATGGTCCTCGGAATGCGCCACCGTCGGGTTCCCACATAATGGTAGGAGGGGTTCACATCGGCGTCGGGTCGACGATGAAGTACCTGGGGCTTGTCCTCGACAGCCGGTGGAACTTCGAGGAGCACTTCCGACGTTTGGCTCCCAGGCTGGAACGGGCCGGGGCTGCCCTAAGGCGGCTCCTCCCCAATCTAGGGGGACCAAACGCCTCCTGCCGGAGGCTCTACGCGGGGGCCGTGCGGTCCATGGCCCTTTATGGGGTACCGGTGTGGGCGCGGTCGTTAAGGAAGCGACCAGCCCGATGCCTGACCGCGTCCCAGAGGGTCATGGCCATTCGGCTGATCCGGGGATACCGCACGGTCTCCGCTGAGGCGGCGAGCCTCCTTGCCGGATTACCGCCATGGGATCTGGAGGCCAAAGTCCTCGCCCACATATGGGAGTGGCGAGAGGAGGCAAAACGCCGGGGTATAACTCCGCTGCCGCGAGAAATCGCGGTACGGCGCACAGAGCTCCGGCGGGATCTCTTGGCGATATGGAGAATGCGATTGTCGCAACCCAGTGCTGGGCACGCCACAATAGCGGCGGTAAGTCCCCTCTTTGAGGAGTGGCTAGAGAGGCGCCACGGCGCCCTCACCTTCCGCCTGACGCAGGTCCTCACCGGACACGGTTGTTTCGGGAGGCTCCTGTTCCGTATAAGGCGGGAGGAAACGCCAGGGTGTCACCATTGTGTGGATCGCCCTGAGGACACGGTGGAGCATACGGTGGAGGTCTGCCCGGCTTGGGTAGAGCACCGCCGTGTCCTCGTAGAGGCGATCGGCGGCGATCTCTCGCGTCCGACCCTGGTCCAGGCCATGGTCCGGAGCGAGAGTGCATGGCAGGCCGTCACCTCCTTCTGCGAAGCAGTGATGCTGGCAAAGGAGCAGGCGGAGCGCGTGAGGCAACGGGAATCCCAGCGCCCTCACGCCACTAGCCGCCGCAGGCGCGGGCCTGCGGGCGGTGAGCAGTGGGCAGCTCGCCGCTCGGTAAGGACCAGGCCCGAGTCGACGGCGCGTCGTGTTTCACGCGCGCCTCAAAGAGATGTCAGCACATCGTGACGGGGTCCACGAAGATCGATGCCTCCTGGGTCAGGGTTGCGGGTTGGTTAAAAAAGAAACCGTGGCCCTGGCCGTTGCACAGGCAAGTAAAGAAACACGGGTGGGTTTTAGTCAGTAAAAGTCTGACACGCCCTTCCGCTCTGCCCAGAGCGGGAGAAGTCATTTGATGATTTTTCATCCCAACAAAAAAAAAAAAGGATTGGCCTACAAAGCATATAATTTAATAAAAACCTATTTAATGAAATCTATGTGCTAATAGAAATACCAATTAAAGGAAAACTATTAATAAACGTTCTCAACATTTTATAGAATTGTTTGATAATAATTGGACGTTTGTGGTAAAATGTGGTTTGTTTGTGAGAACAAAAGGTTTAAAATTGCTTTACCGTCCGTAACCAAAGGGTAAAAACAGAACTTTATTATTAACACTCCACTTTCCGTCCGTCTGTCTGTCACCAAGCTGTACTAAACGAATGAAATTTTTTAAATGATGTATATCTGTTGCAGCTTTACAAACGCATACTGAGAAAAAAAAATATATTTATAATATATTCTTTGTATACATAATAATAATAATCTTTATTTAAAAACTTACACAATATTGTAAAATCAAAACTACAAAAATATTCTTATACAATTACATACATATCTTATTGCCTAAATAACAGCTAGGTATTATGTGTGACTAAAAAATATACATAAGGTCATACAGAACGTATTATTATATAGAGAATCATATAAAATTAGCGATATGCCCGAGCTAGGTTTATTAAACCTGTGTTTCAGGCGCTCAGTTTACATCACAATATATCAATAAGTCCGTAAGATTTAATCATGCAATGTTATGGACTAGGAATTCAATAAACAAAAGCTTTAGTTTTTTATTATGCTATCTTATGTACTATATAATTTCATATCTTATCTAACTTTTATCTGGAAACTATTTACTATCACACTATAACTTCCAGAAGCTTTTCTGTATCTGTGTAATTGAGAATCAATAGGTATTCCGTGTTACTTGACTACATTTTTTAAAATTTTTACTGTATATATCTAATAGTTTGTTGAGCTTGTTATATAAGAAAGGGCCTAAAAATACATAAAATCTATAGGCATAAGCGTGTTTCGTCTGTAGTTTTGTGCAAACCATATCCTTTCTCCTCTTGGTTGAAGGTACTGGGTCAAAAGGAAGCTCAGAGTGCAGATGAAGTATGGTATGCAAGATAAATAGTTGACGTACGGTTAGAACCTTGCATTCCACATAAAGCTGGTGGGTGGGAAATCTGAAAGGACGGAAGGTTGCAACCTTTAGAATAGCTCTTTGAGCAGGTTCTAGAGGCAGCAGTATGGTCTTTGCAGCACCAATAATAATAAACGCTTTGTGTGTAAATCTGACTCGATGGTAGACCATAACATCTGCTGCCGGCAGAAGTAACCACCCAAGACCAAGTCTTGCCGCCAAGCGATTCGTCGTGTTCCTGCATGATATCTGGTGAAGCCGTACGGAGGACGTGTCTGAGCAGTTGTGTTGTGATATGTGCCGAATACGATGCGCCAAATGTTGTTGTGTCAGGAGTTTGGTCGTCGAGGGTCTCCAGATCAATATCCCTCTGGCGCAGCATCGTTGGTCGTGTTGTTGGGCGTCTTCCTATTTACTCAGTTTTAATTTTAGTGATTGAACTCCTAATAAACTAGCGCGATTTAACATCAAAGATTGCATCACTGCGTGCCATCAGGCAGGTTTGCGGCCAAGCATTAGTTAATAATGTTAAAAGTTTTTAATTAAACCACAAACACGCTATTTTTAATTGTCAAGGATGCCGTTAGTTGGTCAAAAAGTTGAAGTTATTAAGCTCGTTCCAAAACGTAGAACTCCAAGAAGAAGAACAGGTATGAAACTCCATGGGCACTGATGTTATCAAAAACACATATGCTACAAAATAGGTCAACATATCTTCCCAGATCTAAGATCCACAGGCTGGTTTATTTTTAGGCCCAAGTCCGTCCAAGTGAGGTTATTTTGACAATAACGTTTCCCCCCCAAGAGTGAAAGTCGAATTGGTCTTTGCGGGAGGCCTATATTCGGTTACTGAAACTAGGACAGCAGATTTCGTAAACAACACGGAATGTTTTCTAATAGTAACCTCTAGTTATATTAAATAGCTTTAACAAGTCGTCTGCCTAGCCATGTCCCTTTTGTTTTAAGGTCAGCTTGTAATCTGACCGGATGCAGCTGAATTCCAGTATTTTATATGAACAGAGTATTTTATATGAGTATTTTGTATTTTATATGTATTAAAAAGGTGGCTGGCGAAGAACTGCTCAAGATCGAGCTTGTTGGCGTGCCATGAAGAAGGCCTATGTCCAGCAGTGGAGGAGTAGAAGCTGATGATGATGATATGAAGCGACTACCTATCTTACATCCACTACCCAGTTGACTACATGACATCCTTAGATTATCGTATATGGTCTAAAATAATTAGTTTATTTAAAAAGCTATATCTGCCTCATTAGATATGGAAAAAGTATCGATAACTAAATAGAATTGAGTTTTCATCAAAGCAAGCAAAGTTGGAAATAATATGTACAATGTATATACATAAGATACTAAGCAGAGGTCCTATAAGAACTTAAAAGTCTTTTCTAATTAAAAATGCAAACACTTTCTGAGCAATCAACTGGTTGCGATCACTAAACCTATGAAGTAGTTTTAATATTACACTAATGGGTAAGGTACCTATCGATATTATCGGTACTAAAATACCAGTTCCGTAATACTAGTTTAATAACGCCAAGAATGCACTAATAAGCTTTCATCCTAGTATCTTTCCAAGAATGCTACCAGATGAAGGCTACTTATAGAGTGTTCTATACCACCCATACTTATATGTATTACTAGCTTTCCGCCCGCGGTTTCGCCCGCATGGAGTTCGGTTATATCGCGCTTTTTAGATTTCCCTCGGGAACATCAATTTTTTCCAGGATAAAAGGTAGCCTATGTTCTTTCTCAGGGTCTCAAGATTGTCTGTGCCAAACTTCATCAAAATCGGTTGAGAGGTTTAAGCGGGAAAGCGTAACAGACAGACAGACAGACAGAGTTACTTTCGCATTTATAATATTAGTATGGATTAGGGAAAACAAACAGTGATACAATACATGTTATAGGAAGGATACGGGCAAATGTTTAACCAACAAAATTTTCCATGGAATACTTCAGCGTATAGAGGTAAACTGCTGAACAAAGGCCTCCCCCATGGCATAGGGGGGATTTGCCATAATCCTGCGACCAATAGGAGTGGAGCATAACTAACTCCACGTGAACGAAGTCGCTGGCGGCCGCTAGTGTTTTATAATTTAAGCGTGTGTGCTAGAACTAAATTATCTATGTTAATCTAGGTTCCAGGAAATATTAGAGCCTGGACCTAGGATTATGAAGTTTATTAGTAGTGAAGGTAGATTAGAACGAAACTGGTTTTAATAATGCCTTTAAACTCGTAAGTAATGCATGAAAGTAATCGTGCCATAATCCCCACGCTTGTCAGGCGAGTTGGGGATCGCAGTAATTTGATATTCCACAAAAGCGCTGCTGGCGCCTTCCCTGGTGAGAGTTCCCTTAGTCGCCTCTTACGACACCCACGGGAGGATATGGGTTGGTACTATTTTACCGTAACCACACGGGTCACAACTTAGGATGAAGACGTATACCACAATGGGCACCTATTCGTCGTTATGTCGTCCTCCGTGGCGCAGCGGTCAACACGCCTGCCTGCGACGTGGAGGCCCCGGGTTCGATCCCCGGCCAGGTCATGATGGAAAACGATCTTTTCCTGATTGGCCTGGGTCTTGGATGTTTATCTATATATGTATCTATTATAAATATAGTATCGTTGAGTTAGTATCCCATAACACAAGTCTCGAGCTTACTTTGGGGCTAGCTCAATCTGTGTGATTTGTCCGTATTTATTTATTTATTTAAACCTCCACTGAGTGGATTGGCACCATTCAAACGGGTGCCTAATGCGGAATACGTCACTATGAAGAATATACAAAACTCCAATATCGCCTTAGCCAATATTGTATTTAAATACAATATTGCAATATGCTAATAACGCACCTCGACGCCAATGTAACATGGAAATTAGACAGTATTATATGAGAATGTGGGCTTAGTTCATTGAGTCATAATAAAAACGTAGAAGATAATTCATTTCGTGCGTCGAAAAATATATATATATATATTTTTTTTTTTTAATAATTATAAACTAGTGCTTGACTGCAATCCTGCCTGATGGTAAGCAGTGATGCAATCGTTGAGTGTAAAGCGCACTAGTTTATTAAGCCTATTCACTTAAAAAACTTAGGAATAGGAAGGATGACGGCAGTTGAACGAGGTGATGCAATGTTAAACCCAAGACCAACACGACCAAACGATGCTGCGCTAGAGAGAGATTGATCTGGAGACTCTCCACGACCAAATTCCCGAGACAACAACATTTGGCGCATCGTACCCGCCACACATCGCAACACAACTGCTCAGACCCGTCCTCCGTACGGCTTCAAAAGCAATTTGTGCGACTTGGTACAGACGACAACACATCAAGCTACTACAGTCTGTCAGATTCCTTTATTAGATTTTCAACTTTATCCCTAAAGTGTTAAGGCTCAAGGTTGATTGGAAATATTTTACAGTTTGGGGTAGCTTGGCCAGCTGTCGTCCGTACTTATCTGCAGAAATACACCACTAGTTGCGCTCTACGTTTATACTAGCATAAGTTTTTTTTATCCTGTGGGAATATACGGATAAAAACTATCCTATAATATGTTAGTTCAGGTTAAACCATCTGTGTGCCAAATTTTATCCAAATCCGCTTAGTAGTTTTTGCGTGGAACAGCAACAAACGTACCTATTGAAAAAAAAAAAACGTTGCCCCACACTACTAGGAATTTCTCCTGTATCGTGGGTGCGTTTACTCACATACACAAACATACAGACCCGGAACAATATTTGTTCCGTGTGGGATCGAACATATATGTATCTATATTCATCATCATTTCAGCCGAAAGACGTCCACTGCTGGATATAGGCCTCCTCCAAAGATCTCCACGTCGATCGGTCTTGCGCCTCCCGCATCCAGCGGTTTCCCGCGATATTCACCGGGTCGTCGGTCCAACCGGTCAAGGTCGTGGTCGCCATTCTAGAACTCGTCGGCCCCATCGGGCATCGGTCCTACGGGCCACTACCACTTAAGTGTACCACCGCATTTCTTCGGGCTATGTCGGTTACTCTCGTTCTTCTGCGGATCTCCTCATTTCAATATTCATACATCCTCATATACTTTCGCATTGATAATAATTATCAGTAGGAACCTTTCATTAAATCCTTTTAGTTTTTCGTCTTATCTAAAAGTTTTATTTTTATACAGATGTTCGACAACCCTACTAAAATGCATAAATGCATTTTAGTAGGGTTGTACTTTGTACTTGTATTGTACTGCATCATACTTATAGATAACTATCTTTTAAATACCTACTTTATAACCAAGCATAAAAGTTCAAATTAGGTTGCTTCTCCATTACAGTAACTACTCTAAAAATAAGCCTTCCAATAATATACTGTAATACCCCGCATTTTGGTTTAAAATGCTTTCTTAATAACTCTCCTACAGATTATTTTTCAAAACATTTTTTTTACGATAATGTTGTTTAATAGGACGTAATAAAGTATAAAATCGTTTGTAAATTGGTTTTCTATAGAAATTCTTGCTATAATTATTTCGGTTCCCGCACTTTAATGACAGTGGTTGTCGGTTAGTTCATACAGTAGGAATATAATTTTCTTCTCATGGTTAAGAATTCCTTAAAAGCAACTGTGATTGGAACTTTTTCTTGAGAAGATCGGCTCCTTTCTTCAGTTGTGGAAGATATTAAGTGTTAAGGGATGATTTTGTGTTCTTTTTATTTAAATGAACAGACAGCTGTGCTGCTGGGGAGTTTGTTCCGCCATTTCTTCTTCCCAGCGAAAGCGCTAGGAAGTGTCGATGGGTGGGCGTTTTAGGGGACTGTCTTATGTAGTATTGACGTCCAAAAAGTGCTCGTTTCAGTCATAATTTGAATTATTATATAATTATATATTGTTAGACTGTAAGCTGACCCCAACGTAGTTGAGAAAAAGGCTAGGCGGAAGATGGTGATGTGGCTTCCTGCCTAAATATAATTCAGACTAAAAACATATCCACGCTAGTAATTTAATAAGGTACTGTCAATTGCCTCTAGTAGAAATAACAAGTCTAAGTGTTTCAGTGGATTACTTGACACTCCAAAAAAGTCGTTACCACACTTCCTCTATACTCCAAATGTCATAACACTACCAATATGTCTCAATCACACTACCTTATGAGGGACTTGTCAAATTGACTCCGTTTTAAGTCATTAGACTTTAACACCTTTTGTTCTAAGGTCAACGGACTTTAGGAAGAAATAAATACCTACGGAAATGTAAATTTTCTGAAACTATTGTTTCGAATTAGCGCTCGCCACACATGGTAGTCACAGATGTCAGACTTGTCGTGTTAATTCACGCACTTGTCGCAGTCGCGAGTGTGGAGTGGCTCTTAGCCGGTGACGTAGGGCCACTTGGTAGCGTAAGTTATGAGCGGTAGCGATTTAAAAAGAAGGATATTTACCATACAGTAGAATCACTGTTTTTTTATGTATGCTAATATATACTGCTGTATGGTGCTGTTGGGGTTGCCTAGGTATTGCAGTGCGTCGGGCATGTTCGCTTTGGCGCGAGTGGATGACTTTTATGCCATCATGAGAAAGAAGGCGGCCTCGTTGCTCGGTAGAACTAGGTCCAGCGCTAACAGCATCCTACAAACCATGGCCGAGAAGCTCGATGCGCCAGTGCTAAGACACTGGTTAGCATTGCTTGTGCGGCAGTCTTGATTAGTTTTTTAAGTATTACTAACCCTTAGTAGATAAGTTACTATTATATAAAGCTGAAGAGTTTGTTTGTTCGCGCTAATCTCGGGAACTACTGGTCCGATTTGAAAATTTCTTTTTGCGTTGGATAGCCCATTAATCCAGGAAGGCTTTAGGTTATATAACATCACGCTGCGACCAATAGGAGCGGAGCATAACTAACTCCACGCGAACGAAGTCGCTGGCGGCCGCTAGTATAAAATAACGGTCCAAGGCCTCATGCTCAGCAGTATATCTTGCTAACACTGGACCAACAGCAGTTATGTTTTTTTATATATATCACAACCATGTATTGTCAAGCTTCTTAATACAAATGGCAGATCGTAAAACGACGTGCATCCACAGAGAAAAAGGAATTTGTGAAACTTTCTTAATAAATTTTCTCCTCCATCGGTCCTGTATGTTTTTCATTAATTTTAATCATATTTGACACCATCAGCGCCCCAGGGTTAAAAAAAAGTATCATAGAGAAGAGTTTGTACGTGGTAAAGTTGCCATTAATACTACTACTCTACTTATTCATTTAGTAGTTTTTGCGTGATAGAGTAACAAACATTCATTCAACTCTCCTCACAAGCTTTCACGTTAAATTTTATCATTTATAATAGGATTATCATTTAAAATACAGTATTTACTGTCTTTCAGCGCTTTATTTTCATATTAAATGAAAATTTCCATTAACGCTTGTATCAATACAAATAAAATACTAAATGCAAATTGAATTTTAATTATTTACGAAGCTGGGAAATTGTTTGTTTTATCCATAATTTAATTTGCAAGTTCAGTTAAGTATTAAAAGCATGAAATATTTTATGTAAACAATAATTATAAACGCAAGGAGCTCCTGGTAAATACCGTTTTAATATTATGCTTCTTTTGGTAAATATAAGAATGTGTTTTTAATATTTCTTGTTGCTTTTGATTTTGAACTTTTCTTTTAAATGTAAGTAATCCATACTAATATTATAAATGCGAAAGTATCTCTGTATGTCTGTCTGTCTGTTACGCTTCCCCGCTTAAACCTTTCAAGCGCTTTTGATGAAATTTGGCACAGACAATCTTAAGACCCCGAGAAAGGACATAGGCTACCTTTTATCCCGGAAAAATTTGATATTCTCGAGGGAAATCTAAAAAGCGCGATATAATCGAACACTACGCGGGCGAAGCCGCGGGCGTAATGCTAGTGGTATCTTAATCATCATCATCATCATCCCAGCGTTAATCGCAGTCGCATCTGAAGCCTTTTCAGCTTTGGAGTCTGGGGTCCGCTTTACCAGTCCAACTGCTGATATGGCTAAACTTCGATATTTTCCGTAAAGCGACTGCCATCTGACCTCCACAACCCGAAAGCGACATCGAAGCATTGCAGTTAGACCAATTGTTGGACTTTTAAGGGCTCCAACAACCCGTAACGACTGCCACTAGATGTTCGTATGGCAACCGGGACCAACGGCTTAACGTGGTTTCCGAAGCACGACCAGACCAGTGCAAATATTCATATTCATGCACACAAATATTTACTAGTGGTATCTTAATAATATAAAGTTTATCTCAAACGAGCACATTTATATCGACGCAGACTATTGCTGTCCTTCAAAGCAAAAAACCTACTAAAAGTACTTTGAAACGCTGTTGTAATTTCGCATGACTGTTTGTTTTTCTTCAAGCCTGCATAAAATAACATGATGGACTTTTGCAAGCAACCTTTACAGTATCTACCATTGCAACCGCACTCTTATCAAATCTGCAGACGACAGCCCAGCAAGATATCAGATTTTTTTATTGAGTTTTCAACCTTATCCCCAAAGCATTAAGGCTCAAGGTTGATTGGGAAAATTTGTCTAATTCGGGCAGCTTGAGCTGTTGTCATCCGAACCATTTAGATGCAAGTATCATTAATAGCTTAAAGGAACATAATAACACCATCCACGAAGAGATGATGACTTGAAGCTAGTCCATGATTATCTCTACTATATGCAAGTCCATCCAAGGATAACCCTCGGTTGGTACAATATTATTTATGGCTATGGGTTTGGGTGGTTATCATAAATTTTTACCTTGAACTATGATGGAACTATGTCCCCTGCCTGACCAATTTCTCCAGTACCGTTTCGTAGCGGCTAGGAGGCAACATGTCTCATTATTATAGTTATGATTGATTAAGCAGCCACTTAATAGGAGACGAGCCTGTTCCCATCGACAAGGCACAAATACACTATCAGGGATGCTTATTAACTTTGTGTGACCTGAGAATCGAAGTCCAGGTTCTCATACTTATCAGCGACGGTTTCGAGCCATCATCATCATCATCATCAACCTTTTTATCGTCCCACTGCTGGGCATAGGTCTTCTCTCATATAGAGAAGGATTGAGTGCAATCACCACGCTTGCTCAATGCGGGTTAGAGATTTCATCATCATCTTCAACCTTTCATCGTCCCACTGCTGGGCACAGGTCTCCTCTCATACAGAAAAGGATTGAGCGTATCACCACGCTTGCTCAATGCGGGTTGGCGATTTCAGACTTAAAGTCCAGGTTTCCTCAAGATGTTTTCCTTTACCTTCAGTCATTGGTGTCCAAGATATACTTAGAAAGTACATGTAACTTTAGAAAAGTTACATTGGTACTTGCCTGACCTGGAATCGAACCGATTGACATTGTAGTACATAGAAGCAGTACCACGACGACATAATTATCAATCTACCAGTTTTGGCTAACCCGCATTGGATAGGCGTTTTGTGCAATGAGAAGTCAGCTTATATTGGAAATGTATAACTATACGTCATCGTGCTTACAAACGACAACCCTATCTATAAATAAAATTTCTTCAAAGAATCAAAATCAAAATTGTTTATTTCAAATTAACCATCCGTTAGTGCTTTTGAATAGTCAATGTCGGTCAGTCCAAGAAAAGTGAAGCTAAATTGCACTTTCCAAAGCGTAGATCTCTATGGAGAAGAACGTGCAAGAAACTCCACGGACACTCTTTTAAAATCATGATATGGGTCATATTTCTTTTTTTTTTTTTAAATATGAGACACATATGTGTCTCATATTTTATGAGAGAGACAAAGCTTTATTCAGCAGCACACATCAAATCGCTTCCTCTCCACTATCCGCTGCCCGATCACACTGTAATCTACAAAGGACATTCATCTCACTTGTCTTGCCACAAACTCAATAGCCACTTGAGACAAACAGTGTCTAATTAACAACTGATTTACATCTTCGATGTTATTGGAGAAAGTTAAAGGATTCAAGGTTAAGTACTTTTGCATAAATTGATCAATTTGTGATGCTTTATCAAGGACATCTTTATGATCGGTCTTTGACTTTTACATAATTATAAGACGAATAGAAAACAAGAATTTCTATTCGTCTTATAATTATGTAAAAGTTTAGTTAAAGTTCAAAAACACCAAAAAAGAATCTTGTAATTTTTACAAAAGAAAGTTTAATCAGTTTTATAAGATCTCACTTTACACTTTACTTTTCTTCGTCCTACAAGCCTAAAAATATTCTATAATATATTTTTACTTTCGTAAATATTTGTCCTTTTTAAAATATTTGGGAAAGATCTTCCTCAGCCTATAGAGGAAGATCTTTACCAAATATTTTAAAAAGGACAAAGGGATATTCCTATTTAATTTCCACCTCAATATCTAGAGCTGCCAAAGACCTACTCATCCCGCCATTTAATTTTCGGCTTGCCATAATGTATGCCAAATGACCTTTTTATATCTGTCTTTTTTCATGTAAATTCAGTGTTTAAGACGCTAGAATATTTAACTACTCTGGATTATGCCATTGTATCGACGCTTTTCTGATTGGCTTCTGATTATCCACGAAAAAAAAAAAAGGAAAGACATCTCCTCCTCACCAGAAGCCACGCCTTACTCTGTTCGCAACTATAGTCTTTTTTTTATTAGTTACAAACTAGTACTTAAATGTAATTTCGCCAGATGGTAAGCAGTGATACAATCGTTGAGGGTAAAGCGCGCTAGTTTATTAAGCATATTAACTCAAATAACTTGGTGAATAGGAGGGAAGACGATAGTTGAGCTAGGTGATGTCGGCGCCGGCGCGGACCAAAACCAGATGCGGGGACCGCTTCGGCGGTCACACGTGCGGCGGGTCGGCCACTACTCGAGGTGGCTGACGTGACCCGAACTCCGGGTCACCGTCGGGCAACCCGGTCTCCTCATTGAGAGGAGCTGGGGGCCCCGTTTGCCTCCGGGCAAACGAGTGGGGCTAAGAGGAAGGACACCTCGCTAAAAAACCCTTGGCTGCTGCGTCTTCTCGCACAAAAAGACGTACCCAGCCCGGCCCCTCCCTGTGGAGTGGAGGGACCACTGTGGGCCCGCCCTAGGCGGGAATCGCCGGCGGGGGATTGGTAGTTAGGCTGTGCCATTTTCCCATGACCCCGCCACTCAGGCGATGTCGTTGTGCCGCTGTGGGTTTAGTGGGTATTCCCGGCTTCGGCTGGGTGAGTCCCACACACGCCCTTCGGGGTATGGTGCGTAAATGCATTACCACAGCGTCAAAAAAAAAAAAAAGAAAAGGTGATGTCGGCGCGCGCATCTGAGGCGATGCACGGGGTAGTTTGATACACCACTACCCCGTGCAGGAGACGAGGCCCGGATAGACCAGGCCAGCACGAGGGTGTGGGCCGTGGAAGAATTTAGACTCCCGCGGCCCCACGCGCTCTTGTGATAGAAGAGACACCGGGGTGGTTTTAGTCAGTAAGAGTCTGACAGACCCCGTCGCCCACCCCAGGGCGGCGGACATCCATTGAGGATTTCAACCCCGGGAAAAAAAAAGGAGATGCAATGAACAATACGATTAACGATGTTGCGCCAGAGGGAGACTGATGTGGAGACCCTCCATGTCCAAACTCCCGACACAACAACATTTGGCGCATCGTACCCGGCACACATCGCAAGACAATTGCTCAGACCCCGTCCTCCGTACATCCTCACTAAACATCATGCCGGAGCACGATAGGTTAAGCTTTTGCATAAATTGATCAATTTATAATGCTTTATCAAGGACAACTTTATGATCGGTAATAACACGATAATAACACCAACATAAAAAATACTTTGCACCACACACCAAACCGTTTCCACTCCGCTCATCGCTAACCGCTTACAACGTCACCTACAGAGTTCACTAACCCTAGTTAGCCTCGCCGCAAACTCAACGCCCACTTCAGACAGTGTCGTATTAGCAACCAATAACAACCATTGTTTCTTTTGTTTTTCCCAATATTCATTCAGAATAACAATATTGAGGGTTAGTTGACAAGTTTGTTTTCTTATACATATAGGAAGGGGTGTTTGGCCTTATTAACATCATCATCTCAGCGTTAATAAATAAATATATGTATACGGAAAAATCACACAGATTGAACTAGCCTCAAAGTAATTCGAGACTTGTGTTATGGGATACTAACTCAACGATACTATATTTATAATAGATACATACATATACAACGTGTAACATAAAGGGTGTATACATAATAAAGACATGGCATCTTTACATGATATCAAACGATATTTAAAGGGTTTTTAATCCTATCTCTTTATGTTAGGAAGTTATGAGGAAAAACACCGCCTGTGATAGGCTACTATCATACTAGTCGCACAGAGATATTGAAGACATTTATCGAATTTTGGCAAGTAACGTGATGGGTAACGAGTAGTTATTAACGTATGTAGTGTGCTGCCACGTTTGTTATGATTTGATTTTAAGAAACACACGAAACCGAAAATTAGGTACCAATTTTTTGAGTATTTTATTTTGAGTTGAAACCCTTCCGATATCGTTTCATATCATCTAAAGATGCCATGTCCTTGGTATGTATATACCCTTTTTGTTACACGTTGTATAGATAAACATCCAAGACCCAGGCCAATCAGAAAAAGATCCTTTTCCATCATGACCTGGCCGGGGATCGAACCCCGGGGGCCTCCACGTCGCAGGCAGACGTGTTGACCGCTGCGCCACGGAGCCCCAGTCGCATCCGAAGCTTTTTCAGCTTTGGAGTCTGGGGTCCGCTTTACTAGTCTAACTGCTGATTTTGGGTAAACTTCGATATTTTCCGTGAAGCGACTGCCGTCTGACCGCCACTACCCGAAGGCGATATCGAAGTATTGCAGTTAGACCAATTATTGAACTTTTGAGGCACGACCAGACCATTGACCCTATCAATAATTACTGGTTTAATACCCGGATTAAAGGCTATCAATAAAATCCACCCTCTAATGATTTATGTAGCTTTCAGTTTGCTACGTTGTTTCTTCTCAGAATAGGTTTTGTGAAGTCGTCATGTTAAAGGTTCATCATCATCATCAACAACCTTTTTATCGTCCCACTGCTGGGCACAGGTCTCCAGAGAAGGATTGAGCGTAATCACCACGCTTGCTCAATGCGGGTTGGCGATTTCAGACTTACAAGTCCAGTTTTCCTCAAGATGTCTTCCTTCACCTTATTAAAATGTTAAAGGTTATTTTGCGTCAAATGTCATTTTGCGTTAAAGGTTATTTTAGGTTAAATGTTTTTACTTGAATTAGCGACATAGTGGGTCAAAGTTTCAATGTGTCGATGTTTCTTCTTAATCGTAAAAAAACACTGAAAAGTGTCCTTTTTTAACCAATATACAATATGTAAAGAAAACCCTGTCCGATCCGTGAAGGTATTGTTAGGTATCGATAACTGATTCTACTAATGTCCACAAAGACAGGCTAAACTTAAAAAAAAGTCCCCCTAAGAAAATAAATATTGTTTCGTAAAAAGAGGTAACTTAATGCATGTGCGGTAAGCAGCCCCTTCCGCGGGCAGCGGGGAGCAGGGCACGCGGCACCTGTGACGTGGTCGCGTCGCTATTCGCTTATAATAATACCGGTGTTGTCACTTTTTTAAAAATTACCAAATTTCGGGGAAATTAGAATTATTTCCCGGGAAAAAAGGATTATTTCAAAATTCATTAGTATTGTTACTATGATGATTATGTAAAATTTTATATTATATTTGGTCAAGTGTTTACCTAACCTTTATTATCCTTATGGGTCGGACAGGGCTTTCTTTATACAATATGTTAAGAAAACCCTGTCCGATCCGTGAAGGTATTGTTAGGTATCGATAACTGATTCTACTAATGCCTGCAAAACCTGTGTAAACTTAAAAAAAATACCCCCTAAAAAATAAATAACTTAAATAAAATAAATAGGTAATTTCATGGCAACACAGGCACAGGTCATGACCGCAGTTGACCTCATGCTTGTAGGTATAGGTAGCTTCTCCACGTTTATCGACTCTCGAAAGAAACAATGATACTTAGGCAGCTCGAGAAAAGAACTTTTTTTAAGTAGGAAGGTCGTCTGACTCTCCGAATGTATCATTTCATTGGATGAGCACAATGGCTCTGGTAGAGATGTTCCATATTTCGTCGCACGAGATTAGCACGGACATGCACACAAATAAAAATCAAGTGGTGTCAAATCCGCGCTGGCCACAGTTGGCCCCTACCAATCCACTGCTCGCCGAACTGATAATGGACAATAATGATAATGTACTCACGTACAGGTCGGAAAAAATATCGTGGGGCACCGTCATGCTGGAACCCTCGTGCATTGACCGATAAGTCCCCACTTCCAAATCGTCTAACACCTGATCACAACACAGCTAATTGCAGTTACTACCTCCATCAGCATGTTACATTACTCTACGTTAGAAAACAACATGATCACACAATACACGAACAGTGTGTACACCAGCAATGTTTACGTGCAACTAATAATTTAAAGCAAAAATTATTTTTATTTTATAAACATAGGTACTAGCCCCGCACGATGATATTGCGATGGAACCTTGTCACAATAACAGCGTTGTGACGTCATCTGTCACACAAAAGGACAGCTAGCAAAAGAATGTTAAATGCAAAATTAATATTAGGGTTAAGGGTTTATTTGTATTTTATAATTTTATTACACTCTTTATAAAGAGTGTATGTATAAATTAATATTAGGGTTAAGGGTTTATTTGTATTTTATAATTTGATTACACTCTTTAAAGAGTGTATGTATAATAAAATTAATATTAATTTTGCATTTAACATTCTTTCTTAGGTATACTTACTCACCCATATTCTGACAAATAAACTTTCATTATTAAAAATTTCAAGGAAATAATTTTTGTAGACGTAAGAAAAATATACTTACCTATTCGTATATCTTTCTTACATGTATACTATGTTTTTCTAACTACATTTCTGTTAATTTGCGAGCGGGAATTGAACCAGAGTCCACTGTGTAGTAGTCATGTTTTAATTACTACCTACATCTATCAGCTTATAAATAAAACCAGGATAATATGTAAAAAATGTATATAGTCTTCCGAATCATAACTGCTTTCTGTGTCTGTCGTTTCCGATTCACTGTTGTCGCCGTATTTATGACAAATAACTCGTCAATTATTCGATCTTTATTCCAATAGGTATTCCTCTTCAAGCCGTTTAACATGATTGACTTCCTTTCGCCAGTCATCTGGAGTTATTGACGCCAACGACTCCAACGTCAGAGCTTCAATGCGACTTTCCAATTGCTCCACATTCTTTTCTGACACCCTCATCTTTACCAGATTCCAGATGTACTCAATGGGGTTGAGGTCGCAGTTGTAAGGTGATAATCTAACGACTTCATGGCCATTGCCAGCTAATAAATTGTCAATTATATAATTTTTCGGCGGTCTGTGCCGTTTAATTAATAAATACAGTTCAGGTTTTGTACTGTCGTTGGGAAAGTCTCAACAATCAACTGTTTTTTATTGTTCATACTTGGTGGCCTATTCTCATCCCTACTGTGATAAGGGGCGTTGTCTATCACAATTTTGGAGTTGCGTGGTATGTTGTGTACTATTTTGTCTGTAAGCCACTTGGTGAAATACTCAGCATTCATTTGATCATAGTAATCCCCCGTTTTGGTGTCTGCTTTAAACATTAAAAGGGCATTGTCAACAAAACCGCTTTAACTTCCCGCGTGAACTATTATCCATCGGCGGCCGGGGCTGTCGTTCCGTCTCACTCCATCGGTTGCTGTTTGCCAACATTTTTCTACCGTTTAGTGTGCATGTATCCACGTTTCGTCGAGATAAATAACGGGTCTTTTGTTATTACCAAGCGAGTCATTTTCTTTCATACGTCGTAAATATTTAGCCCTCCACGCTTGAATTTGGGGTCTTTGAATTAGGGCCAGTCTTTTTTGTAGCATCGTTTAAATTGGTAGCCTAAATCACATTTAATTATTTTTCTTAAAGTAGATTCACTACCAGTATAATTAAGGTCTACTTTTGAAGCCGCCAAGATTTTGCGCATTGTGGGTATTTCTCTCCTCACCGTACACATTGAATCTATAATATTTCTTAAAGCTGTTAAGGAAAACCCGTCGAAATATTTCTTCTTTTGTCTTTTTCCTTTAGTAGGAGTTCTCATTTTGCTGCCACTGGCTGTTGCTGACTCATGCTCTCGTCTCAATTTCGTCACAGTATTTTTTGCAACGCCTGTGGCACATGCCACACACTCCGTGACTTTGATAGAATTTTGCAAAATATTTTTAATAACTGTAAGCAGTTGCTTCGGTATTAAAATGTCCGAAGCACTTTTTAAAGCACGGTTTATACTTTCAAGAACTAACTTACAATCCTCTTTCTCTTTAACAAAATAATTGTCCACTTGAATTATAATTTCACGAGCACGACTATTAATTAATTTCTTACTCATTTAACGAGTAACAGTTAACAAAACTAAACAACAAAACTCAAGAACAACAATAAAACAGGATAACAAAAACAAAAAGCTAACAAAAATATTCGATGTGCGTAAGTGGGTAAGCGCGGACTGAACTTGCGAACGGTACCGACGGTGCGAGTTCGACTACGTCACCAAGATGGCCGCCAATCGCAATATCATCGTGCGGGGCTTATATCTACGCGGCTGCCGGCGGCATGCTTTGATAGAGATGTGTAAGTAATCAAAATATTGTTTTTTTTATCGATTGATACTCGTCTATTTTTGGTATCGATTTAGTATTGTAGTTTCTCATTCTTATTCTCGATTCAACATCGCATGGAATTGTTTAGAACTTTTACAAAACTCAAATTAGCGAGGTACACTGCTGTAAATGAAAATCATGCCAAAGTATTAATTTCAGTTTCTGTCTGAATATCGATGATATTGACCGATAAAATATTTGTAAAACTTTACTAAAATTGTGTTTCATAAGTCTTTCTCGTTTCTGTTTACTAATACTTGTGTTATAATAATGTTATTAGTAATTAATCGATAAACAAACAAAAGTACTTTTACCATTGGGTAATCTGTGTTTTTACAACAAATCCTTCAACCAGATACAAGTTTCGATTAATAGCGATAAAAAAACGTTATTACGCAAAAATAGTACATCCCTAGTTTCTCGTACTCTTTCATTTGAAGACACCGACAAATTCGCCGCGCGCCGGCATCACAAAGGAGACCGCCAAATATTGAACATAAATTTATACATTTAATATCCAACAATAAATCAAACGATGATACCGCCGAAAATGGTGTTGTCACATTTTAAAAATTTACCTATTTTTGGGGAAGTTCGCGGGAAAAAAGATAATTTCAAAATTCACTAGTATTGTTACTATGATGATTATGTAAAATTTCATATTTTATTTGGTCATGTGTTTACCTAACCTTTATTATCCTTACGGGTCGGACAGGGTTTTCTTAACATATTGTATATTGTATAGACATAAATATCATTTATATTATTCAATTCGCCTTATAAGGTCGCCACATACGTTACTAAATAAATATTTTTTTATTTATCATACATATAAAAGTAGTTGGGTCTTGATAATGGCCAACTTTTCTTCCCAGAGAAGTTAGAAAGCTTTTCCGTGTATTCCTTGTTTCTTAATAACTCCATCTCCTTTTTCTTACTGGAATAGGGATTATTTCTCCACTTCCCTATACTAAGGGAAAAGGGAACTGTCTTGAATACAGTACAAATCGTATAATCCTACGAATATTAAAAATGCAAATTTGTAAGGATGTTTGTTATTTTTTCACGCAAAAACTACTAGAATAGAATAGACTAACTGCGGCGCGCGGTTTCACCCGCGTAGGTGTTGTTTGTGTGATGTGGGTTTTTATTATTAAAACTGAATTTATGTTGAAGACAAATTAGCGGTTTTATTGACGTTATTTTTGACCATAGATAATAGAAGAGATAGTTCTGAGTACAGATTCATTGTTAAGTAACATAGACAAGCGATGCACAGACATTTAAGAAAGAAAGAGAGAACACAAGACATTTACTTTACAGTTTGTGATGTTTTTTTTATATGCCTCGGCAGCGTGATATTATATAGCCTACAGCCTTCCTGGATTAATGGGCTATCCAACGCAACAAGATTTTTTTTAAATCAGACCAATAGTTCCTGAGATTAGCCCGTTCAAACAAGCAAACAAACTCTTCAGCTTTATATATTCGTTTATATATAGATAACTTTTATTTCTGATAGGAGTCCATAAGGTTAATACCAATTTATCTTAACTTCTAGTGTGAGTAGGTTACAGATACAGATAAAAGACACAGATATACCTTTTTTTTTTTTTGTTTTCGGGGGGAAACCTTCAAAAGGCACCCGACCCCCGAGGAATGAGGTCGGGTAGTGTGGGATTTTTATTTCACTAAAACCACCCCGGTGATCACTATCTGCGCCTAGGGGTGGTCCCGGTTCCTCTTAAAAGACCAATTCCGGAACCCTCCCTGCGCAACGCCTGTAAGGCACATCCCAGGGGAGACTAAGCGGGCCTCTCCTAAACGTCCTATGCACGGCAGTACGTGACCACTATGCCACCGTCTTCCCTGGGGTTACTTAGTGGGCAGGCAGAGTCCCCGCTCTGTGTGCCCGCGACCCCAAAGGTCCACCTACCTCAATATGTAGGCGGGTTTCGGCGTTTTAAGCGTCAAGGCGGCAATTAATACTTAGCATGGAGCTGCATCCACTTCTGCAACATGGTTGAATCCCACCGATCCGCGAAAACGCTGAGAATACTGTTGTTACTGCGGCGAACACGCGTCATCAGGGATGCGCATCTACTCCTAATAATGGCAGTAAAACCATTAATATTGTTACGAATGGACCTTATGTCGATGGCATAAGGTTCAATATCGCGTGACATGCAGTGTGTCACTTTTAAGTATTATTTCTCCAGATCTAGACATTTTCCAGGCACAATGTAAAAACGCATTACTAGACTTAGGATGGCCTATCGAACGGTACAGGTCTCAACAGTTTTGTCAACAAAGTGTCGACATCGAAATTTCTAGAAACCCGTTTCCGGGAATTACCGTAGGTACTTCCGAGTGACCTCGAAGTTATGTGCTATTATTATTACGTCTAGAGGAATCTGGAATGTTCGATCAGCTGGACTATATAAGCACCGTGACGCCGACGCAGAGTCAGTCTACACTCGACTAGCGATACGAAAACAGCGACAGTTAAGAAGCGATCTTCGAGAATACCTACTGCGACAACTGTAACGAGAACTGTGAGTACTACGGGAAGTAATATCTGTAGGGTTATTGTGTGTTTACAACACGGACTTCGTGAACATAAGGGAAGACTTCGGTGCAACGTCAGCGACATTCTACTTGTCATTGCCTACAATCGACTGTACCTTCGTTGCCAATAAACTTCGTAACCCTTAACCGGCGTTTAAGTACCCCTAGCCCGTAACAACTGGTGTCAGAAGCGAAATGCCGATCACGCCAAGGGAAGACGAGAAAGTTCGCACGCGACGACAAGCAGCGATGGATTTGGCGCGTCAAGAGGAAGAATCGCTTAGTGTCCCTGCACCCGTAGTAGAAGCGGCCATCGTAACACCTATAAGTGCGCCTACTACCACCACTGTTTCCGGAAGCACTGGATTCGATTTATCGGCGTTGCTGGCTCAATTAACGATGCAAATAAAAGGTATGGCAGAATCCCAGGCAAAATCCCAGGCAGAAATCCAGGCAAAAATAGATAAATCCCAGGCAGCAACCCAGGCTCAAATAAAACAATCCCAGGCAGAAACCCAGGCACAAATTAAAAATGTAGCAGAATCCCAGGCAAAATCCCAGCAACTAGTATTGGAACTAAACGGAAAGTGGGAAAAAACTAAAGAAGAGGTCAACGAGCTCAAAATAAAAGCAACACAACAAGATGCACGTATGGACCAGCAAGATACGCGCATAGACAAACAAGAAGCGCGTATGGACCACCAAGATACGCGTATAGACAAACAGGATGCTCGTATAGACAAACATGATGCGCGTTTCGAGACACTAGACAGCACCATCATGGAGTGTGAGAAAGAAATAAAATTCCTCCATGATAAGGTACAGAAAGGAGGCATCAAAGGGGTGATACCTAGTGCTTTGCCGACGTTCCAAGTACCTCATTTTGATGGAACAACGTCATGGGTGGCCTTCCGTCTACAGTTTGAAAAAGTCGCAAAAGGCAACAATTGGGACGACGATCAAGCTCTAACGGCCCTTATGCTTGCTTTGCGTGGTGATGCCGTACGAATCCTCGAAAATATTTCCGGCGATTGCAATACCCTAGCCTGTCTGTTAGAAGCGTTGGAGACTAGATATGGAGAGAAACACCTGGAACATGTCTACAGGGCTCAACTCCGCGAACGCACACAGAAGAGCGGCGAGGGTTTGCAACAATGGGCCACGGAAATAGAACGTATGGTTCGGAAGGCGTATGCATCAACACCGGGATTGATTGGCGCTACTACTCTACGATTTTTTACTGATGGGATTCGAGATGCAGAAGTCAGGGCCGCAGTACGTCTGGGTCACCATCAGACCCTGAAGGCAGCTTTGACGCATGCTCTGGAGGTGGAAGCAGTACGTCAAGATGGCCCACAACACGACCGTATTCGAGAAGTGACCGCACAAATAAAAGCCCGACGAGGACCAACTTGCTATGAGTGTGGCAAAAAGGGGCACATTCGAATTGATTGTCCCAGGAAGGCCAAGGGAAGAAGAACTTCTTGGTCACGTGAGGAGGTCCCGGTGATGGCGTGGCGCAAGCGCGATGCGAAGGTCCAGCCCGAGCGCCCGTGCGAGCGAGTCGAGTGGCGTGAGCGGAGCGACCGGAGCGGGCACCGCGAGCGACCCGCTGAACGAGAGCGGGAACGCGTCAAGGACCTGGAGCGAGACCGAGACCGGGAACGCGAACGTCCCGGCAACCGAGAACACGAGCGCGAGCGGTCGCGCGGAAGGTCGTGGAGTGACGCAGACGCACGGCGGGACAAGGAAGTCGAGGACGAGGCGCGTAAGAAGAAGCGCCTCGAGAAAAAGGCAAGACAAAAGGACCGCCGTCGCCAGGTTACTTCAGGAAGTAAGGGCCGACATTGTGACAAACAGGAAAAGAAAGAGAACGTACGGATTATCCAGGTGAACGCTTTGGATAAAGACTGGGATAATCAATCATTGGAAGATGCACAGAAGGAAGATAGTGACTTGAAGACAGTAATTGAATGGAAGGAACGTGGCCAAAGACCCACTTGGAGTGAAATATCAGCGCTTAGCCCAACAGCAAAAAGTTACTGGGCTCAATGGGACAGCCTGATAATTGATAATGGAGTTCTCAAGAGGAAATGGGAATCACCCAGTGGACAGGAGGTCACCTTACAGATAGTTGTCCCCTGCGATAAAGTCGCGTCAGTGCTAAGACAGGTGCACGACGGAGTATCCGGAGGACATCTAGGAGTAAAGAAAACCCTGGAGAAGGTGAGGAAAAGATTCTACTGGGTGCATTGCCGCGAAGACGTAGAGGACTGGTGTAGAAAATGTGTAGCCTGCTCCTCAGTAAAGGGACCGCAAACGAGAGCCAGAGGTCGGCTGAAAGTGTACAATGTTGGTGCACCATGGGAAAGAGTTGCTGTCGATATAGCTGGGCCATTCCCTGTTACTGAAGAAGGGAATAGGTATATCATCGTCATGCAAGACTATTTCAGCAAATGGCCAGAAGCTTTTGCAGTGCCTAACCAGGAAGCTCATACAGTCGCCAAAAAGCTAGTTCACGAGGTGTTCTGTCGATTTGGCGTTCCCTTGGAGTTACACTCTGACCAGGGTAGAAACTTCGAGTCTTCACTATTTCAAGAGGTTTGCCAACTACTCGGGATACATAAGACTCGTACAACACCGTATCACCCACAGTCAGATGGAATGGTCGAAAGATTTAACCAGACGCTAGAGAATCATTTGGCCAAAGTAGTAGAAGAACACCAGAGGGATTGGGACCAATACATTCCCCTCTTCTTAATGTCATACCGCTCTGCAACACATGATAGCACAAATTGCACACCGGCGAAAGTCAACTTCGGCCGAGAAATTAGACTACCCATAGATGCACTAACCGGAACACCTCCCGATACTCCTATCCTAGCCGTCGACTATGTGGCCGACCTACGGCGTAAATTAGATGGAATACATGAGCTAGTGAGAGAGAATGGTCTGAAAACCAGTGAGAAAATGAAAATCCGATACGACCGCAAAGCTAACGTGCCCGGATTCGAAGAGGGAACTTTGGTATGGTTACATAATCCCATAAGGAGAAAAGGAAAGAGTCCGAAATTTCAAGCCAAATGGGAGGGTCCGTACACGATAGTAACCAGAATAAACGATGTCACCTACAGGATTAAGAAAGGGCCTAGAGGGAAGCTGAAGATCGTACACATAGACCGCCTAGCTCGCTATTATGGATCAAATCATGCTCGGGACGAGCATGACTAAGAAGGGGGCAATGTTACGAATGGACCTTATGTCGATGGCATAAGGTTCAATATCGCGTGACATGCAGTGTGTCACTTTTAAGTATTATTTCTCCAGATCTAGACATTTTCCAGGCACAATGTAAAAACGCATTACTAGACTTAGGATGGCCTATCGAACGGTACAGGTCTCAACAGTTTTGTCAACAAAGTGTCGACATCGAAATTTCTAGAAACCCGTTTCCGGGAATTACCGTAGGTACTTCCGAGTGACCTCGAAGTTATGTGCTATTATTATTACGTCTAGAGGAATCTGGAATGTTCGATCAGCTGGGCTATATAAGGCGCCGCGACGCCAGCGCACAGCAGTCTACACTCGACTAGCGAAACGAAAACAGCGACAGTTAAGAAGCGATCTTCGAGAATACCTACTGCGACAACTGTAACGAGAACTGTGAGTACTACGGGAAGTAATATCTGTAGGTTATTGTGTGTTTACAACACGGACTTCGTGAACATAAGGGAAGACTTCGGTGCAACGTCAGCGACATTCTACTTGTCATTGCCTACAATCGACTGTACCTTCGTTGCCAATAAACTTCGTAACCCTTAACCGGCGTTTAAGTACCCCTAGCCCGTAACAATATTGTTATCCGCAAACAACCCTGACGCACTACCACACCACGGCAGCCCCAACAGCACCCTTTTTTTTTGTTGGGATGGAAAATCATCAAATGACTTCTCCCGCTCTGGGCGGAGCGGCAGGGCGTGTCAGACTTTTACTGACTAAAACCCACCCGTGTTTCTTCACTTGCCTGTGGGACGGCCAGGGCCACGGTTTCTTGTTTAACCAACAGCACCCTCAGTTCGTTATTATATTGAACTGTTTTGATAAAATTTGACACTAATAATCGACGTTAATAATCAGAAATAACACACATTATTAATAAATAATATGTGATCGAAACTGACTGGGGAGAGCCACGGGGCACAGCTAGTGCCTATTATAAACATGAAAGTTTGAATGTAGGTACCTAACTTTGTGACTCTTTCAGGCAAAAACTACTGAACAGATTTTGATAAAATTTATCACACACATAATTTATACTCAGTAATAACACATAGGATGAGACACACATGGCTAGAGTGAATAGGCTCTTAATAAACTAGCACGCTTTACCATCAACGATCGCATCGCTGCTTACCATCAGGCGGGATTGCGGTCAAGCGCTGGTTTACAAAAGGATAGTTTTTATCTAAATATTCCAATGGTATCGAAACTTATACGGGTGAAATCGCAGGGCTGGTATAATATATTTTCATCGTACCTATTCAGTTTTAAAATAAACATCATGCTAAATTCTTAGCATACATTAAAATTGCTTGTGTATAGACCTAGCTTCTTTTTAATAAAGGATTAAAAAAAGCTATAAACAAGAGCTTTTTTTAGCAGTATCTCGAGTACTAGCCCCGCACGATGATATTGCGATTGGCGGCCATCTTGGTGACGTAGTCGAACTCGCACCATCGGTACCGTTCGCAAGTTCAGTCCGCGCTTACGCACATCGAATATTTTTGTTAGCTTTTTGTTTTTGTTATCCTGTTTTATTGTTTTTCTTGAGTTTTGTTGTTTAGTTTTGTTAACTGTTACTCGTTAAAATGACTAAGAAATTAATTAACAGTTGTGCTCGTGAAATTATAATTAAAGTGGACAATTATTTTGTTAAAGAGGAAAAGGATTGTAAGTTAGTTCTTGAAAGTATAAACCGTGCTAAAAAAAAGTGCTTCGGACACTACTGAGGATATTTTAATACCGAAGCAACTGCTAATAGTTATCAAAAATATTTTGCAAAATTCTACCAAAGTCACGGAGCGTGTGGCATGTGCCACACAGAAACAGCCAGTGAGTCAGAAACAGCCAGTGGCAGCAAAATGAGAACTCCCTCTAAGGGAAAAAGGCAAAAGAAGGAATATTTCGACGGGTGTCCTTAACAGCTTTAAGAAATATTATACATTCAATGTATACGGTGAGGAGAGAAATACCCACAATGCGCAAAATACTGGCGGCTTCAAAAGTAGACCTAATTATACTGGTAGTGAAACTACTTTAAGAAAAATAATTAAATGTGTTTTAGACTACCAATTTAAACGATGCTACCAAAAAAGACTGGCTCTAATTGAAAGACCCCAAATTCAAGCGTGGATGGCTAAATATTTACGACGTATGAAAGAAAACGACTCGCTTGGTAATAACGATAGACCCTTTATTTATCTCGACGAAACGTGGATACACGCACACTACACGGTAACAAAATGTTGGCAAACAGCAACCGATGTCGGAGTGAGACGGAACGACAGCCCTGGCCGCCGATGGATAATAGTTCACGCGGGAAGTTAAAGCGGTTTTGTTGACAAAGTCTTTTTAATGTTTAAAGCAGACACCAAAACAGGGGATTACTATGATTAAATGAATTTCACCAAGTGGCTTACAGAAAAATTAGTACCCAACATACCACGCAACTCCATAATTGTGATGGACAACGCCCCTTATCACAGTAGGGAAGAGAATAGGCCACCAAGTATGAACAATAAAAAACAGTTGATGGTTGAGTGGCTACAAGCTCACAACATCGACTTTCCCAACGACAGTACAAAACCTGAACTGTATTTATTAATTGAACGGCACAGACCGCCGAAAAATTATAAAATTGAAAATTTATTAGCTGGCAATGGCCATGAGGTCGTTAGATTACCACCCTACAACTGCGACCTCAACCCCATTGAGTACATCTGTAACCTGGTAAAGATGAAGAATGTGGAGCAGTTGGAAATTCGCATTGAAGCTCTGACGTTGGAGGCGTTGGCGTCAATAACTCCAGATGACTGGCGAAAGGAAGTCAATCATGTTAAACGGCTTGAAGAGGAATATTGGAATAAAGATCGAATAACTGACGAGTTATTTGTCATAAATACGGCAGACGACAGTGAATCGGAAACGACAGACACAGAAAGCAGTTCTGATTCGGAAGACTATATGAGTAGGTTAAGATTGTTTTGAATTATACAGTATGTTAAATAACAGAGGGCGTTCCCTTAAACTCGTTAATATATATCATTAATAGATTAAAATAAAAATATCAGCATAGAAAAATAAGCATAAAAAATCCGAATAAAAAAAATTCTAATTGGAAATAAATTTGAAACCTCCTGTTTTAAATCAAAATAGTAGTCGTCATGTATAAATAAATTGCGACGTTGCCGTCTTTCATGTTCGCGTGTACAGTGTGTTTCTTTTACATGTCAATTTAAAATTTTTATTGAATATTTTCATATTGGAAAAATTTTAAAACATTTTGTTTTCGAATGGAAATATTTTTTTTAGCATGTATGTATGCTATACTATTTCGGGTTAACGGGAACGCCCTCTGTTAGTTAACATACTGTATATAAACATTTTTTTACATACTATCCTGGTTTTATTTATAAGCTGATACATGTATGTAGTAATTAAAACATGACTGCTACACACTGTGGACTCTGGTTCAATTCCCGCTCGCAAATTAACAGAAATGTAATTAGAAAAAATTAGTATACATGTAAGAAAGATATACGAATAAGTATATTTTTCTTACGTCTAAAAGAATTATTTCTTTGAAATTTTTAATAATGAAAGTTTATTTGTCAGAATATGGGTGAGTAGGTATAAAGAGTGTATATACAATAAAATTATAAAATACAAATAAACCCTTAACCCCAGCTTATTAATTTTGCATTTAACATTCTTTTGCTAGCTGTCCTTTTGTGTGACAGATGACGTCACAAAGCTGTTATTGTGACAAGGTTCCATCGCAATATCATCGTGCGGGGCTTATAGTAACAGATATCGAGTTCACAAAAAATTACAAGTTTTATTTTTATTAGTAACTGACATATCACTGCCATGACAGTTGTTAAAAGCGCCATTTAATCATTAAAACTCGCACATGGCTTTAAAACAACATTTAATTAAAATGTAATGAGATACGAAATAAACATCTGTTGGCCATTTCGACGCTTGTATCTATGCTGGAGTTGAAACTGTGACCCTGAACGCAAAAGGCGTCTAAAACTAAACCTACATAAACAACTAATATATTTATTATACGTCTGTCCCCCTGTCCGATCCGTGAAGGTATTGTTAGGAATCGATAACTGATTCTACTAATGCCGACAAAGCCGGACTAAAGTTTCAAAAAAATCCCCCTAAGAAAATTAATACTATTTTGCAAAAAGAGGTAACTTAATACATGTGCGGTAGGACACCCTTCCGCGGGCGACGGGGGCAGGGCACGCGACGCGTGGTCGAATCGCATAAGCGTACCGTCAAAATGGTGTTGTAACTTTTTTTTAAATTACCAAATTTCGGGGAAGTTGGAATCAATTCGCGGGAAAAAAAGATTATTTTAAAATTCATTATTATTGTTACTATGATGATTACGTAAAACTTTTGATTTATATTTGGTCATGTGTTTACCTAACCTTTATTATCCTTATGGGTCGGACAGGGTTTTCTTTACATATTGCATATGCATAACCAAATCTAAAAACACTGACAAAAATATTACTTCTAAGAAATGTCGGAACGATGGGGTTTACAGGGACTGGAACAATTAGCCAGCGGCGGTGTTTCCGCATATTCAAGATTTTCAAACATATTCTCGGGATATTTTTGTTTAAACGTTGCCATTTCCGTTGCCATTTCAAGTTGCCACTAGGAATTTCTCCTGTATCGTGGGTGCGTTTAGAAACATATTGACGCTTGAAAGGCAATCAAATCTAAGCGACAAAAATTCGTAAATTGAATTATACACACCAAACGACGCAGCAAAATCTGGCGGTTCGAATGTTGTATATAACTCAATTTACAAATTTTTGTCGCTTAGATATGATTGCCTTTCAAGCGTCGATATAAGCTCAAAAACAGCCAGACCCGGAACGACTACTTGTAGGTCATATAAATATTTGTTCCGTGCGGGAATCGAACCCACGACACGTAGCGCAGCAGTTAAGTCGGAACTTCCGATTACTATCATACCTTCGGTTCCGAATTCGGTTCCGATACTTTTAAATCGGAGGTTTTTATCGGAGGTTATTAATAGCATAACCACTGCGTCAACCGTGCAGTCATTCAATTTCGTTCATCTCCCTGTTAGACCTGTATTCTGTAATCTGTGCCTGTACCTATTTGCCTGTATTAACAAATAAATGTTTTTTTTTTTAACACAATATTTCTCTTGTTACAGTGCTGGTGGTAGCGACGGCTTTCCAGCAGCAATACTTCAGGGTTGTCCCTAGAAGTTTGAGAGTGCATGAAGGTGCGGAGGCGGTACTAGAATGTGCAGTTGCCAATTTAGCAGGACAGGTGCAGTGGGCAAAGGATGGTTTTGCACTTGGTAAGTAAAAAATTCACCGTTTAATTTAGTATTTCGATATAATATCGTGTAGTCAGGAGGCCTGAAGACCTGTAACACAGGTAGTTCTAGTACAGGCTCTAGTTTTCACTACATTAAAAAAAACGTTTACCGTTATTAATTGTCACCGTAATTAAACCTAAAGGCTAAAACCAGTGTTTTTCAACCTTTTTTTATAGCAGGACCTTTTTTCTATCGATAAATATTTCCCGACCCCTTTCTCCCGCTGCTTCTATCTTGGAATATCAGTTTGTAACTTTATGTACCTTTTACTTATACAGAAAAATAGAATTCGCACATTCAACCACTGAAACTTTAAAGTGTTTGATTCTATCTAGAACCTTCTATAGTTTGAAAGAAACAGCGAAACCCTTAATGAGGCTTGGCGACTCTTGGGGGTCGCGACCTTTACGTTACAAAATACTAGAATGCACAAAGCGACCTTCTATCACTAACAATGATGAAGAATATGCTGATAATATAATGCATTAGAATGACAGAAAAGGCGATGTCAATCATGCCGAATGTCGTTTTAGACATACCGAAAGCTCTTGTCTAGGCGTTAGGCTAGCAGAGGAGCAATCCTAGCAGTGGGTGAAAATGGACTGTAATGGTGATGAATTACTGCAGAGTAATTGCGTAGCACACCTTCAGTAGCAATGGGTGTCTTTTTGACAGTTCAACAACATCCATTGCGTTATTTACGTAGTTGTGCAGATACATTTTTTGAACATGTGGAGCAATGTGTGTTTCGCAATTAGGGTGCTGTTCTATGTTCAGTCCACTGCATCATCATCTTCCTAGCTTTTTCCCACTAAGTTGGGGTCGCCTTCTGACCTGATGCCACCAATACCAGTATTTTGCACAGACCGACTGCCTGTCTGACCTTCACGATCCAGGTATTGCGTAATACTGTCTGAAGACGACATACCTTGATTTTTTTTTTACATATTATAAACCAGCGCTTGACCGCAATCCTGCCTGATGGTAAGCAGTGACGCAATCGTTGATGGTAAAGCGCACTAGTTTATTAACACGTACAACGCCATGTCGGACATTGCTGGGCGACAATTAACTTACCCTATAAGCCATACAAAATATTTGAAATTGACAAGAAATAAATTTTTGGTTTTATTGTTAGTATTATTAAATATGAATTTCTAACTTATAAAACATTGACATAACTGCAGAAATCTTTATAAATGTGAAGATAATTCATATCGCCCAACATTGTCCGACATGGCTTGCTGCGTATGATTATTTGAGTTTTCTTCCGTTGAAGCCGCGCGGGTCAAAGTGTCGCCCGCTAAAAACTGTTTGATTTATATTAATTAACCTAGTAAATATTATTGAAAATTTACGTTTTCCCATGATCTCAATTATTTAAGTTTAAATGTGATAATTGTTCCTATTTCCTAAGTTTAAAACAATAAAACTGATTTTGATTTAATAAAAATCACGATTTTTTAATTTATCTATAAACCGAACACATTTTGTTCCTTAAAATCGAAAAAAACAAATCAAAATTACATTACACAATTTTTTATGTATTGTTGGCAAAATAACATTTTTAGAAAAACTGACGTAACTTTTTTATTTTTGTATGTTTTATGAGTGCTGATGTGATTACACTAATCTAGGAGGCCGCGCGGGTCATGTTGCGTACAATTTTGCCTTGTATTATTGACCGACAGCTTAGTAGAGACGTTTAAACATAGCTCTAACTGTCGGACACCATTGTCTCCCACGGCCCGAACGGAACATATTGGTGTCGCCCATCATTGTCCGACATGGCCTGAATGGAAACTTATCATTTTATTTCGTGGCGTTATACGTGTTAAGAACCTATTCACTCTAGCCTTGAAGACACTCAAATTGTAGTCCGACGGAAACACCGCCGCTGGCAAATTGTTCCAGTCCCTCGATGTACGCGGTATAAAGGAGGAGGCGAAATGCTTCGTCCGGATCGTAGTGGTGTTAACAACGTAAGGGTGGAAACCAGCCGTACGACGGGTCGTCCGCTGGTGGAACGGAGATGGGGGAATTAAATCATGCAATTCCCTCGCACACTCCCCGAAATGAATCCTATAGAACACCGAAAATATAATAGATATAAGGGGTATCTATCATATTTAGTCAATTGCATATATCTTTAGTAAAAATGTGACAATAACTGCTTCTTTATGTCGTAGCAGTAACGATGGTTTTCGTAGATCAGATTATACCACTGACATACGTAATCAGCTCCCACTCCTGGGACATAGGCTTCCTCTCGGTGAGAGGGAGTGGTGTAGTCTACAACGCGGGCCCAGTGCGGGTTGGTAGATGCCACCAGTCTTCGAAGTTTTGACTTTAGGATGTGCCGGTTTCTTCACGATGTTTCCCTTCAACGTTTTGAGAGCAGTGATGATGAATGCTTTTATCATGCGGAATATTTATTGAAGTCTAAAACCCGGAGTGCTACGTTAAAAATTGTAATCCCACAACCGATAGCGTATTCCAGGCCGGAGGTTTGAGATTTTAACGATTAATTAATATCTCGGTGGTAGGCCATAACATCGGCTGCCGGCAGAAGTTACCACCCACTAGACAAAGTCTTACCGCCAAGCGATTCGTCGTGTTCCGGCATGATGTCTGGTGAAGCCGTACGGAGGACGGGTCTGAGCAGTTGTGTTGCGATGTGTGGCGGGTACGATGCGCCAAATGTTGTTGTGTCGGGAGTTTGGTCGTGGAGAGTCTCCAGATCAATCTCCCTCTAGCGCAGCATCGTTTGGTTGTGTTGGTCTTGGGTTTAACATTGCACCACCTCGCTCAACTGCCGTTATCCTTCCTATTCCTAAGTTTTTTTAAAGTGAATATGCTTAATAAACTTGTGCGCTTTACCATCAACAATTGCATCACTGCTTTCCATCAGGCGGGATTGCAGTCAAGCATTAGTTTTCAATTATTAAAAAAAAAAAAAATAATCCTTCGCGATTTTACAAACATGTCTATAACCAGACTGTGTAACATAATCATCATCATCTCAGAGTTAATCCCAGTCGCATCTGAAGCTTTTTCAGCTTTGGAGTCTGGGGTCCGCCTTACTAGTCTAACTGCTGATTTTGGCTAAAGTTATATATAGTTATATTTTCCGTGAAGCAACTGACCTCCAACCACAACCCGAAGGCGATCGAAGCATTTCAGTTAGACCAATTGTGTAGCATAATGTCAGTCAAAATCTCAATTTTGAAGGATACTTTTTTTTTAATAATTATAAACTAGCGCTTGACTGCAATCCCGTCTGATGGTAAGCAGTGATGCAATCGTTGATGGTAAAGCGCGCTAGTTTATTAAGCCCATTCACTTAAAAAACCTTAGTGAATAGGAAGGAATACGGCAGTTGAGCGAGGTGGTGCAATGTTAGACCCAATAACACGACCAACGATGCTGCGCCAGAGGGAGATTGATGTGGAGACCCTCCACGACCAAACTCCCGGCACAACAACATTTGACGCATCGTACCCGGTACACATCGCAACACAACTGAAAAAACAGTCGAAAACAGCGACGTTGAGCACTTTTTTTGATTGATGAAAAGCATTGAATTCGCGTGAGCGTGACAGTACCGACACCGTGATAGATTTTTATTTTTTACTTTTTGTGTATTATTATGGCAATCCCCAAAAGCAATGACAGCCTTTGTCCCGCAGTGGACCTCTATAGGCTGAAGAAGTAGTAGGATTTGTAGGATTATACGTTTACAAGAAAAAAAAAATGTAGGTATAAAAACCATTTACAAACTCCTCACCCACCCATGCCACGAACCGACATTAAAAGTATACCCATTAAGGTACCGTATACACCGTATACGTCCATAGATATTTCAGGCTGAGTCATAAACTCCGTATTATAATCAACGTTAAGGCTAGTTAATGATATTTGTTATAAACCCAACTTCGTCCATTGTTCAGGATTAAATATTCTAGCTAAGGTTTATTGAGTTCATTAGCGTTTGGTCCTAGAATAATCCCAGATTACATAGAATTTAGGACTGGCCTTAACTCTAAAGGATGTTTCCTATAATTTTATGCTGATACACGCATACCTTCGCTTTTTTTCTACGGGAGCTGGCAGAAACTTTTATGTGGATATTCCCACAATATTGTCACTTATAAAAAGTAAAGCGAGGCTCCTGTGTTCGAATCCACTTCTTACATGATAAGTCGACTTCGTCACCTCTGGGCCAGCGGTGTTCCAGTGAGGGTTTTGCTTCATGTTTCGTATGTGACATATAAAGGGTGTATCTGACATCGACGCACAAACGAGTACCATGGATCCAGTACATGATTCAAAACCCCCCAATGGTGGAAATATTCATCGGCTTTTTCATGATTAAAAAAAATATACGCTTTAGACCGTTCATAATTGCTATACTTGTATAACCCAATAAGATTTTAAACTAAAAATTAATTAATTCGCTAAAAAACTATCTTATCAGCTGATTTAATAGAGTTCACATCAGGGATCAACCTCATACCTACAAACCCGCACGGCGGCACGATTGCAACGTTCAAAGGCCGAGCCGACACTTTTTTTAAACACTGTGAATTCTGTAACCGTTCATTAACGACATAAATGACTATCATAATTTTATTAGTGGCATGCGGTCTACCCTTTTCGCGAAGTTTGCGTTATGATATCAGATACACCCTGTATATCATAAGTCTCTCACAGCCACAGAAATTTTATTAAGATTTTTACAGCCGATCGATTCTGTAAATCCAGAAGCCAATCAGAGCAGTAGTAATCTAGTGATATTCATCATCATCGGCCTCTACTCGTCCAATGCTGGACATAGATAGGCCTCCTTCATGGCACGCCAACAAGCTCGATCCTGAGCTGTCCTCCGCCAGCCATTACCAGCCACCTTTTTGATGTCGTCGCTCCATCTCGCCCAAGGGCGTCCTACGCTACGTTTGCCGAGACGCGGTCTCCACGCGGCTGCGGCATATGTGACCAGCCCATTGCCACTTCAGCTTGCTAATCCTCTCAGCTATGTCGGTGACTCTGGTCCTCTGTCGGATCACCTCATTTCTGATGCGGTCCTTCAGAGAGACGCGCAACATAGCTCGCTCCATAGCTCGCTAGTGGTATTGGCTACGACTTGTAAGTTGTATGTCATAGGTTCGTACCCCGTCAGGCGCTTCGAACCCCGTCTTTTTTTTACTTTGTTTGTAAAACATCGTGAGAAAACCACCATGTCCTAGAGTCAAAACTTCGAAGACATGTGACATCTACCAACACGCACTGTACCTGCGTGGTAGATAACGGCCCATTCCCTCTCATCGAGAGGAGGCCTGTGTCCCAACTGTCCCAACAGTGGGAACAATATAGCCCGATTATGCCAAGATTCGCTAAAATTATGTGGCAGTGGGCAGGACACATTGCTCGTAGAACCGATGGCAGTTGGGGCAGTAAGGTTCTGGAGTGGCGGCCACGTACTGGAAGACGCAGCGTAGGGAGGCCCCCAACAAGGTGGACCGATAACCTGGTGAAGGTCGCGGGAAGCCGATGGATGCGGGCAGCACAGGACCGGTCGTCGTGGAGAGCCTTGGGGGAGGCCTTTGTCCAGCAGTAGAGATCTATAGGCTGAAGAAGATGTTATGATTCTGCAAATAGGATTACATACCGTGAAAACACACAGGTATAGAATAGTATCCATCTTCAGCATTAGTTGGACTGACAGCTTGCTCCACGCTTACTTATGTTGTCATGATGAGATGGATACCGAGTTCCAATGAGTAAGGGTCAACAGTGCATTACCACTTTTGAACTTTATTGCAAAAACAATGACTGTCAAAAGTGGTACTCCACTTTTGACCCTTACCGTACATAGGTGTGAGCGCTTGGGTTTTGCTTTCATTGCCATTAAAACACCCATCCGACCTTAACCCGTCACTATTATCGGCTACGCTGTCGCCCAATGACGCGTCAGGTCCATTTTGTCTCAATGCACATCAGCATCAATCCATCTTGCTTAGTCCTAATCCGTGGGTCCAAATCATTCGGTCCTGAGCCCTAAGCAGTGAGTGAATGTGCACTGAATATACATTCATTGTCAATTGAATGTGAACGGCTAGCTGACACGATTTGGTGCTAGTGTGGACTAGTTACTGTGGTAAAAGGAATAAGCGGGAGCGATTTAGAGAAAAAGTTAAATAAATAATTTATTATATCTGTGAGAAGATCTTAAGACCTCTCTTAAGTAAGATGTTTCTTTAACTATTCTACAGTAGAATGAATTTAGTATAACTCACATAAGAGATGACGCAAAAAAAAAAAACTATTAGTTTGGTAAGAAAGAAAGAGAGAAAACATGACGCAAAAAATTACAAAAGCATAATAAAATAAGAAATTTTTGAGGGACTTTGCGTCACACCACACAAGTTCATACCTACTTTTAATTCGTTGACATAAAATTTATGTAAAGCGGTACTACCTAATTCTATAATGGATACCACCACTGAATCTGCTTTACCTTTTCTTTACTATACTGTAGTCAGTTTCTTTATTTGACATGGTGCGTCTGACTTCCATAACCCATTTACTGAATAACTTTATATCTCATGCAAAGATTGGTAGTGAGACTTTCCTTTAGCGACTTGACTTCTTATAGCGACTGTGAAAAATCCACGAATTAGGTACAGGCTGCGCCAAGTGCTTTCTGAGGAAATTCATAGGTGCTTGTAATTGGTTTAGACGGCTGAGCGATAGGTTCATCACCATCTTGGTAAGGGCTCCATTTCGTAGCTGAAGTTTTGAATTAAAGCGTGAAGGGTAAATGTACCCTCCAATCTTGACCATAATAATTTGATGATGAATAAAGTGCACTAGTCCGCGCCTCAAAGCGAAGTCACCGTTTGATCATCCCCACTGTTTAAAACGACTCAGTGCACGCGCCGCCATTACAAAATAACGTCACAGCGTTAGCCTCACTACTATACAGGATAAAATTTTATCCAGTGCGCAAACTTTGTCAACTTATAGCTAAATAAGTTTAATAGATAAAAATATTATTACTTTGGTATGTTTTAGTACAAAAAAAAAATAGTTATTGATAACGTAAGATGTTTATTATGAAATCGATGTTATATGGTCACCGCACGCGGTCCCATTCATGTTCGGCGGAGTGGGGACGGCGGGAACATCACAGGACCCCCGCGCGCCCGCGCCGCCCGCATGTTCACTACGCGGCCATATGCTAATACTACGATATTGATATGAATAATTGGTGTCTCTCATTTTCTGATTTTAGGGCGGACAAAAACATGATTTTTTATTTTAAACTAATAATGCAGATTTGTTCTGTTATTGATTCTGAGCCCCCCATTTTTGTATAAAGATTTCCCTGTATAAGTCAAATGAGCAACTTTTATTAAAATGATATCGTTATCCACGACAAGTACTTAACGTTTGGATTAGGGTCTGTGTTTGCAGTTTAAAAATGAAATAGACTACACTTTTTTATGTACACAATATAAATTACAAAACAGACTTATATATGAGGATTTTACAAAGGGTGACACAATGGGCGGTCTTATCGCTAAGAGCGATCTTTTACAGACAATCTCTGGATGGAATACTAAGGGGAAGGAGTGTAGTATTTACATAGATTATACAATAAATATGTACTTTTTGTGTCAGTTTGATTTAAATAAATATATAAATCTAATCAATAAACATCAAACATGAGCAAAAAAATATATAATAATAATGTTTAAAGAGAGAGAAAGTACTGTTTTGTCATAGTTTTAAAAGTGGACAAAGATTGAACACGTTTCAGGGACACGCACGGGCAAGTCATTGCATAGCCCACACACAAATTCAGACTCTAATCCCTACCTATTGCTGATGATAATTCTCACTAAAACTATTCAAGCTTGCTTTGCGTTAAACTGTCTCGCTTGCGACCGGCTGACCAACAAGGCAGCTTAATTTGCTAAGTCCGCCTCTTTGAACACGCGGGCAGCTCGCAAGGGGCGGAAATTGAGAGGGGCTGACTAACCTTCTATTGATATTCCGTTGCCTTCAATACTCTGGTGTCATTGAGCTTACTGAACTGTTGTTCACGGTTTCCCAGAGCAGGTACTGTATACGGATAGTACAGTCATATGGCGGTAGACACAGTGATGCTAATAGAGACTAACACTAAAGACAGAGTGTGCTAATAACTCAGGAATCATGTATAGGCGGCAGCGATTTGTAGTTGTAGCGGATTTGGTAATAATAATTAAGTATTTTAGTAACAGGCGATGGAAATATGGTTTCTGTTGAGTTTATTATAGTTTGAAATCTAGAATATAAGCGTACCCCGTACTCCAACGCGAAAGCCGCGGATGCAACCGGGACTAAACGCGGAGATGATGATGATTTGAAATGTAGAATATCTATTTTTTTTACGGACAAATCACACGGATTGAGCTAGTCCCAAAGTAAGTTCGAGACTTGTGTTATGGGATACTAACTCAACGATACTATATTTTATAATAGATACATATATAGATAAACATCCAAGACCCAGGCCAATCAGGAAAAGATCGCTTTCCATCATGACCTGGCCGGGGATCGAACCCGGGGCCTCCACGTCGTAGGCAGGCGTGTTGACCGCTGCGCCACGGAAGTCAACGGTTTTGAATACCATGCGACAATAATGCTTAATTGTGGCATTGAAGTTAAAAGAACATGTTCTGTATAGTATATGAGATAAATATGTGTAGTTACATAATTACCGAAATGTATATTATATGAATTCGAATTGTATTATTTTAATGAGCCAGAGAGTATTTTCTTGAAAAGTCTAAATGTCATATTATCTATTCTTCTTCTTCACTGCTGAACAAATCCCTCCCTCAAGGTTTTCGTTCTATTGGGGGGCATTGCCATAATTCCTACGCTTAGCAGTTGGGTTGGGAATCACAGTAAATTGTTAGTCCACAGGAGAAGCGCTGCTGCCCGCTTCCCTGGTGAGAGTTCCCTTAGTCGGCTCTTACGACACCCACGGAAGGATATGGGTTGGTACTATTCTATGCCCGGTACCACACGGCATATTATATCGGGAAGCAATATTTAAAAAATCGCTCTAAAACTTGCACGCTACCGCTACAGCTTGTTCCACAGCACTCTGCGTTAGTAACATGGGTCTTGAGCTCTATTGTTCATTAGATTCCACGGGGAAGCCTATTGAAAATCAGCCTTATGCAGACGTTGCCGTATTCCGCCCTTGTATAGAACCCCTGTCGGGAACTCGGGAGTCATGGGGTCACAATCTTGTCATGTTTATATAAGAACTAGCTTTCCGCCCGCGGCTTCGCCCGCATGGAGTTCGGTTATATCGCGCTTTTTAGATTTCCCTCGGGAACATCAAATTTTTCCGGGATAAAAGGTAGCCTATGTTCTTTCTCAGGGTCTAAAGATTGTGTGTGCCAAATTTCGTCAAAATCGGTTGAGAGGTTTAAGCGGGAAAGCGTAACAGACAGACAGACAGACAGACAGACAGAGTTACTTTCGCATTTATAATATTAGTATGGATGGTCAAGGAGGTTTTGTGCCAAGTTCTCTGTGTATCCAAAGAACAACATTTCAAATCCTTTTAAAATAAGTACAGTGGGATAATTATTAATTACATGATTAAATTCATGTCAATAATATAAAAAAAGGAACATGAAAAGCAATAAATTCAGCATGTATTACTCCAAAAATAAATATGAAAGTCTATAAAAAGATATGTCTATCTTAATTTCCATCATATGCATTCTCATATCATTTTCTCAAGAGTCGTGACTGAACAGAAAACTTCATATTCCTAATGGATGACAGAGGAACATTTAGAGTTACAGCACTTATAGGAATCACATTCAGTTCTCGTTAGAATTAGATGCTGTCTTGAATCGAGTGTGACCTGTCTCGTTTGTAATTTCAATACTGTTAGAAATATCCAATGTGAAATAATAGTAGTGACCAAATGAAATTCAATCAAATCCATACTCCTTCAGCCAATATAGACTGAAAATTAGCACTTTTCGAAGGTCAAAGTTATATTAAAGGCAGTTCCTGAAAACGCCCGCCCTTCGCCATATCTTATTGCTAACTGATTCATCTTCAATTTGGCCATCGAGAGAATTCGTTCCTTTCAGTGGGATAAAGACCAATTTTAAAAATAATGTCTATTAAAAAGTGCGTCTTCAATGAATCATCATCATCAACCTTTTTTTTATCGTCTCACTGCTGGGCACAGCTCTCTTCTCATACAGAGAAGGATTGAGCGTAAGTAATCACCACGCTTGCTCAATGCGGGTTGGAGATTTCAGACTTAATTAAAGTCCAGGTTTCCTTAAGATGTTTTCCTTCCCCAAGATATACTTAGAAAGTACATATACGACAACGAATAACAAAGCAGAGTTTTTTTTAGGATTTCAGGTTTTAGTTTTTTACTCCATTTTTTTTAAGTTATTGAGTTCAGCCAGTTTCATTAGGATAAAGCCTGACAGATGAGGGAACTATTTTAATATCAACTGACCTCTTCAAAGACTAAAAAACCGTGTCTAAAATTGACCTGGGAACCTCTAAACATCAGAATTGCGTGTGAATAGGTGTAGCCATTCAACCCATTAACGAATCAAAGGCGAATCGAAACGATTCCTCGACTGTCTGTAGCCAAGCAATGACATGGTATTCATAATAATTTGCTCTCTAATTACTGTTCTTGCGAAATCGATTTCTTTTTTTTTCGTACTGAGTATTGTAATCTTAATTCCAACAATGGGTCTAACTGCAATGCTTCGATATCTTCTTCGGGGTGTGACGGTCAGACGGTAGTCGCTTCACGGAAAATATCGAAGTTTAGCCAAAATCAGCAGTTAGACTGGTAAAGCGGACCCCAGACTCCAAAGCTGAAAAAGCTTCGGTTACGACTGGGATTAACGCTGAGATGATGATGAGTGTAATCTGAATTGTTGCTGCTTTGGTTCGGAAATGGAGGTAGGTTGATAGATTCAGATATTTTAGGTTACATTTTTATTTTATAACTTGGTAAGGAAATGATAAACTTTTTTATGTTTATAAACTAGAGCTTCATCACGATCCCGCCTGATGGTAACTATTGATGCAATCGTTTGATGGTAAAGCGCGCTAGTTTATTAAGAGCATATTCACTCTAGCCTTTTTTGTATAGATAAATAAATAGAAACTTTATCACTCACTCACTTATTGGTCACTTTATCTGAAAATACATAGCAAAATATACATTAAAAACCTACAAAGGCCTGTCTTATCGCGTTTGTAGTAAGCCATTTACAAGATATTTATCAAATCCTATTCTAAACCAGATTTTGATATTCAGATAGGTTATGACTCCAAAACCTGATGTATGCTAATATTCCTCATTCTACAGCATATACCGTCTAAGTTAATAGAGACATAACTGGCAGACGGTTCCCAGAGAGAGGGAGAGAGTGCCTGGACTTAATTTGCCTGAAATGGCTGTTTTAGCAAGTGTTCAGATATTTCTTCTCTAAAAGTATTAGAAGAGACTAAAATTTCACTTGGATAGATGAAACTGTAATCTATAAGTAAGATTTGCTTTAAGAATATGTCCACAACAATACAGAGCACTATATTTGTGTCTATCATAACAACATATTTATTCTTTTGTATCCATTTTGCTTGTGCACTTGGTGGATAGTATGCTAGGTTCTCTCTCTTCTTATTCTTCAGCTTATAGATGTCGCCTCCCCCAAGGCTTTCCACGCCGACCGGTCTTGTGCTGCCCGCATCCATCGGCTTCCCGCGACCTTCACCAGGTCATCGGTCCACCTTGTTGGGGGCCTCCCTACGCTGCGTCTTCCAGTACGTGGCCGCCACTCCAGAACCTTACTGCCCCATCGGCCATCGGTTCTACGAGCAATGTGCCCTGCCCACTGCCACTTAAGTTTAGCGACTCGCAGACAATGTCGGTGACTTTGGTTCTTCTGCGGATCTCCTCATTTCTGATTCGATCACGCAGAGAAACTCCGAGCATAGCTCTATGCATTCTATGCTAGGTTGAAGCAACGATAATCTGTCCAGGTGGCAATTCAGAGACGGCTTTGTCTTGAAGGGTAAATGTGGCGCTTTGTTTGCTGTTTCACAAAAGATGAGGCACTTAATAACGTGTCAGGCATGTCTTGTCAGCTGAATATTACAACAACTGAATAGCACTAGCGATGGTGCCAAACAGTAGCTGGATTCTGGGCCGGGCAATTTAGTCTAAAAGTCTTAAACTGTTCGATCCCAACGTTCATTAATTTTTTGTGTTCTTTTTTCCCAGGTTTCTCGTCGGTAATCCCTGGCTACCCTCGCTACACGATGTTCGGCGACCGTCGTCACGGCGTCTACAACCTTCGCATAGTGAACTCCTCACTCGAAGATGATGCTGAGTACCAGTGTCAAGTGGGACCCGCGCAGATGCATAAAGTCATCAGAGCCAATGCTTCGCTGACTGTTATATGTAAGTACTTAGATTGTAGTTTAAAAGCTTTAAATTGTTTTAATGTAAATTGAACCTTGCTTAAAATGAACAGAATTGAAAATCGTTTGATTTCGGTACTGAATAAGAAATGTACCTACAGTGCTATGGTGGAGGTATGAGTAACAAAGAGTAAAGTTCACTTATCCTCCATAGAAAAGGGAGGATCCTTCAAAAAGACGGGTGTCATATCTGGCGGGCACTTGCCCAACGGTTGATGTTGGGAAGTTGCTAGTTGCACGGTAAACTCTGCATTCGTGTGACGTCAGTTTGACGCGTTGTTCGCATATGGCGGCGTTTGTAGATATAATCATATTATATTATGGTGATATAGCTACATTATAATAGAAAGGAAAAACGTTTATTTGCAGTAAACATGACGCAAAAGTTTACAAAAACACAAGAAATAAGACATAGTTGAGGGAAACATGCGTCACATTCACGCAAAACGGCTGTCGCTCAGCATTATGCTGCGACTCTATGCAAAACAGAGCCCAGCGCTGGATTTCAATGATATTAATAGGGAGGCGTATTTTGTAAATAAACATCATTTGCACACACATTTGTAACATAATTTATATTCACAAAACAAAATGGCAGCGATAATATCGATTCAGCCTTTGGTATGTTACCTTTAGACTTACATTAACTTGTGATTTCTTTGACATATTTAGATTGAATGCCACTAACACGTCGCAAAACGACAAGATATGTATGTGGCAGATAGATAGTTTCAATTTACTAAGAATTTACGAGGACCTCATCACCTACTGGCAAAATAAATGGCATAGATAGCTCAAGGTAGCTACAGAATTTTGATTATCTTGACCGAAGAAACTTTTACACTAACATCTAAGGTATGCCTCTAATCAGCGACTTCTTGATTCATTAGCTTTACTGCTCATCCCCTTTTGTCATTTCTTTATGACGTCATAAAACTTCACAATTTTCGCTACATAATGACCAAATAACATTTTATGGCGATACCTTTTTTAATTAGTGTGAAAAGATAACATTGTTGAGGAGAGTTCCTTTAGTCTTGACTTATAGCTTGAGTTACTAAATAAAAATGATTTACCTAGGGTAATAAAAAAAACAGTTGTCAGAATTGTATATCTTTTTACACCTACTAAATAGGGATGTATCCAAGGTATGAAAATAAAAATAATAATTAGTCCGTCTTATAGGTAATAAATCAAATTAAGACCCGTATTTTTTATTTTGTCGAAATTACCAAAAACTACTGAGATATAGCGTATTAAAGTTACGGAGTGGGGTTAATTACGTCACGCCGTGGTATATTTTGTACCACGGCGTGACGTCATGCGACATTTCAAATCAATATATCTTCCTAAGTATTTTAATGAAAAAAAAAATAAAATAAAAATACGTGTTCAATACATGCAAATATTATAAATGCGAAAGTAACTCTGTCTGTCTGTCTGTTACGCTTTCCCGCTTAAACCTCTCAACCGATTTTCATGAAATTTGGCACAGACAATCTTTAGACCCTGAGAAAGGACATAGGCTACCTTTTATTGAAATAAATAGATATTCCCGAGGAAAATCTAAAAAACGCGATTTAACCGAATTTCATGCGGACGAAGCCGCGGTCGGAGAGCTAGTATTTTTTATAAATTTATCTGATGGACATTACATTTTTTTTGAATAGTGATAACCAAGTGTGATACAATGTTTAAAGTATTTCCACGTTGGACCAATGATTGCTGAGCCTAAGGTCCTGGGTTCAATTCCCAGATTGGCTGCACTGATTGGGCTTTTCCGGCTGGAATGGATTTGTATTCGATTGATGGCAATAGGATCGCTCCCGAAGGGACTTGAACATAACGAGTAAAATGTGAGGACAAATGTAGGAACATTTGCCCGTTCCCCTGCCAAGTTACCGGGTGTTGTTATGTTTGGGGGACTGTCTTATCGGTTGTAAGTATGACTGACCAGCGGAGCGGAGTTCCATCCCAAAGTAATTACCGATTTTTTCATCTCCTCTGAAGGTAAATACATGATTCGCCAAATACTGCGGCACATCCTTGCAGAATCCATTTTCTTTTTGTCTTGTATTGCCACCCCACCGCTACGCAAAGACCTCCCCAAATCCTTCCAAGAACTCTTCTCACGTATTAAAAAATATACAATATGTAAAGAAAACCCTGTCCGATCCGTGAAGGTATTATTCATTTGTTAGATATCGATAACTGATTCTACTAAAGCCCACAAAGACAGGCTAAACTTAAAAATAAAGTCCCCCTAAAACAATAAATATTATTTCGCAAAAAGAGGTAACTTAATATATGTGCGGTAAGCAACCCCTTTCCGCGGGCGGCGGGGGGCAGGGCGCGCGGCACCTGTGACGTAGTCGCGTCGCTATTCGCTTATAATAATACCGGTGTTGTCCCTTTTTAAAAAATTACCGAATTTCGGGGAAATTAGAATTAATTCCCGCGAAAAAAAGGATTATTTCAAAATTCATTAGTATTGTTACTATGATGATTACGTAAAATTTAATATTATATTTGGTCATGTGTTTACCTAACGTTTATTACCCTTATGGGTCGGACAGGGTTTTCTTTACATATTGTATACATACAAAGAAATCTGCAACACACATAGCCTCATAATTTTTATTATATTTAATTTTTATATATTTTTAGTCGCGCTGCCTTTCGGAACATATTATTATGTATGTACATTTACCACTGTTTTGAACAGTTCTTTATGTTTCTGCACAAACATATACAATACTAGCTCTCCACCCGCGGCTTCGCCCGCGTGGAGTTCGGTTATATCGCGATTTTTAGATTTCCCTCGGGAACATCAAATTGTTCCGGGATAAAAGGTTCTTTCTCAGGGTCTAAAGATTGTCTGTGCCAAATTTCATCAAAATCGGTTGAGAGGTTTAAGCGGGAAAGCGTAACAGACAGACAGACAGATAGACAGAGAGACCGACAGACAGACAGACAGACAGAGTTACTTTCGCATTTATAATATTAGTATGGATGAATGACACCTTTTCTTGTTTGGGATCGGAAATAAACAAATGACCGTCCCAGTCCGACCCATAAGGATAACAAAAGTTAAATAAACATATGACCAAATAAAACATGAAATATTAGATAATCATCATAGTAATAATGCTAATGAATTTTGAAATATCCTTTTTTTTCCGCGAATTAATTCCAACTTCCTCAAAATTTGTTATTTTTTTAAAAAAGTGACAACACCATTGTAAAGGGTATTATTATGAGCGAACAGCGATGCTACTGCGTGCCCTGCCCCCTTCGCCCGCGCATGTATTGTCTACCGCACAAGAATTAATTAACCTTCTTTTGCGAAATAATATTTATTTATTTAGGGGTATATTTTTTAAGTTTAGCCCGGCTTTGTAGGCATTAGTTAATCAGTTATCGATACTTAACAATACATTCACAGATCGAAGAGGGTTTTCTTTACATATTGTGTACTTCATAGACATTTGTATATTGAACGCAGTGGTAGCAAATTTCCATTACTAGTCTTTTATTATTGGACTCATCACATGACCAGAGGCTGACCTGTATCTCGGCCAAAGATTTAGCTTCGCCGGTTACTTTTATCAGCTAAAATCTGAAACTAATCTAAAAGTAATTAAGCCTACCAAAGACTTTTTGTGTAATCTTTTGAGAAATGATTCTAACTTGTTATACTTGTAACAAAGATTTTGAATAAATTTTTAGCTGCAGGGGTTTTTTGTACAGATAACATAATCGAATTGTTTTTACTTGCTGTAGTAGATTGCAGTATAGGTATAAAAACATTGGGACACTGGTTATTGTTACTAAAGCTTGACTGCAATCCCGCTTGATGGTAATCAGAGATGCCATCGTTGATGGTAAAGCGCGCTAGTTTATTAAGAGCCCGTTCACTTAAAAAAAACAGTGAATAGGAAAGAAGGCGGCAGTTAAGCGAGGTGATGCAATGTAACACCCAACAACACGACCAACGATGCTGTGCCAGGGATACTGATCTGGAGATCCTCCACCATCAAACAACATTTTGCGAATCATACCCGGCAAAGAAAGAAGAAAATGGTTTAAAGATTTGTTTAAAATATCATTTTTTTTTCCAAATCAATTAAATTTAAATATCAATTAAGATTGAAAAGGCTGGGCATATGATGATTTCTAAATAAAAAACTAATACAATATTGTTGCTATCAATCGATAACAAACTTTAAAATTTAATATAACGGTAATAAACAAACCCTTTTTTGCTTACCGACCAATAAAAAAATATGAGAACCTTCCGATCATAGATTGTGTCGGTCACTAGAAGCTTTTGTGTCCAGGGAGACATATAATGGCGCGATTATGTTTTGTTTCAGTCGCACGATCCGTGTGTCGATCGCGTTTCGTCCTGGCACATCCTACAATTATCCCCTCCTCTTACATTCCTGGGACTAAAATTCCGGGATGTTACATTTTAACCCTCATTACGAACAATTACAACAAAAAGTAACATTTCAATCTTTTTAACCCTACACCGCGTGCATAATGTATTTTATAGCTACTATATAACCTACCCACAATGACACAGGAAGGTCATAAAACATAATATGGTACTCGCCTTGTGCTCGTAAATTTCCTAATAACATCCCCCTTCTAGGGGCTGACATTCAATTTGATGTGAATTTTTTATTATTTTCACCCCGCTAAGTTTATTGGTTTCAACCCCAAAGGTTGCAGGTCCGAAATACGTGTGAAATATGAAATATTTTCAGGTGTATGTGTGAATTGGGGCGTTCATAGCGGACAGGTAGACTGATTTTAGGGAATTCAGAAGGCCGAAAGCTGTATCATGTGTTTTGTGAATAGCTTGGCTGGCGTGCTGGTGATTGTATCGAGTGGATGATTTGAGGGGTGCACTGGTTTGAATGTGGAGTTCAGAAAAGTTCCTATTTTTACTATTGTTACTATTTTGTTGCATTGGTGATGCTAGAGTAGGGAAAACAAGTTTTCTTACTATCCCCTTGAAAAGCTGCAAAATTTAGATGTACACACTTTATGCAACGCAGTAAGATAATTAGAGTATAACAGTTTTCATGATCGAGAATGAATATAAGTAGTAATATACTTAGTTATATTAACTCGTTTCGTACTAAGAATACTAATCTTAGAATTTGACAAGATGTACCATAATTTCTTTCAACCATGGGGTTGGACCATGGGGTAGATTGTACGAAAAGGCGGGAGGGGTGCTTTCTATGGAGAAAGCACCCCTCCCGCCTTTTCGTACAATCTTAACTGTTATTTTATATATTGAAATTCCAACCTTGCACGTTCTAAAAACAACAAAAGAAAGCTCCATGAAAAACCAATACAACGGTAAGCGCAAACTCTTGTATCAAGTAAGGTTCGCAAAAATTTCGCTTAAAGATATGTCATGTAAGAATGGTTTTAACCCGGCCTGGGTCAGATGTACCCCGCCCGGTTTATGGAGGGTTAAGATGATAGGCTCGGGTTAGAGAAGGGTTAGATGTCGATGCTTTTTAGGGTTGATTGTTGTGTATTGTTTTTTATGCGGGAGGCAAATGATAATGGTACGGTGCTGAAATGTTTCGGCTTTTGTTGAATTTCAGCTTGGCGTAGGTAGTATTTTTTATGTTTTTACTTGATATCTGTTGAATTAAGGAATTTGATTGCTAAATATAAATTTTTTATTACATAGTATGATCAATGAAAATAATGCTACACCAATAGAATGAAATAATATATTGGGCCCAGCGTTGTAGTTGAACGCTGTAATATTTTTATTTGACTTATTATACAATAATATGTAAAGAAAACCCTGTCCGATCCGTGAAGGTATTGTTAGGTATCGATAACTGATTCTACTAATGCCGACAAAGCCGGAATAAACTTTAAAAAAATTAATAAATTACTTAATACATGTGCGATGGGCAATACATGCGCGGGCGAAAGGGAGCGCGGCACGCGGTCGCTTCGCTCATAATAAAACCGCCGAAAATGGTGTTGTCACTTTTTAAAAAGTTACCAAATTTTGGGGAAGTTGGAATTAATTCGCGGAAAAAAAGATTATTTCAAATTTCATTAGTATTGTTACTTACTATGACGATTATGTAAAATTTCATATTTTATTTGGTCCTTGGTAACCTAACCTTTATTATCCTTACAGGTAGGACGAGATTTTCGTTGCATATTGTATACTAGCTTTCCGCCTGCGGCTTCTCCCGCGTGGAATTCGGTTATATCGCGCTTTTTAGATTTCCCTCGGGAATATCATTTTTTTTTTCAATAAAAGGTAATCTATGTTCTTTCTCAGGGTCTAAAGATAGTCTGTACCAAATTTCATCAAAATCGGTTGAGAGGTTTAAGCGGGAAAGCATAACAGACTGACAGACAGACAGAGTTACTTTCGCATTTATAATATTAGTATGGATTAATAAAATGTTGCGATTATTCTGATCTCCATTTCAAGGTAAGCAAGAAAGTGTACAGTGAGTGTACACTGAGCCCACTTGCCCATACATAAAGTTGCCCATTTCCCCCCAAACTTAACCCTAAAAAGGCTAGTCATCACAAAATATTGCAGCTATCGATACGGATGCCACCCTATACCCAGTCACAATAATACCCGACTATTTTATGGCGTCCTTTTATTCAAATTCGCCATCTCTAAGCCCAATAACCAATCGTGGACCCGCTATATTTCCTGAACCTTACATGCATGACTGTTCCCAAAAATATAATTATGTAAAGTAACATTTTATTGCCAAACCTTCAGTGAAAAAGGTGAGAATTATACGTAACGAAATGCAGCGTTTATTGGTTTAGGTTTTAAATGTGTAAGTGGGCTTTTGGATAATGGTTTTTATGTGTAAGGGTTTTAATGTATTTTAGGTTGTGAATCCTTTTTCCCTGCCTTTGTATTATTGGGTCTATTCGAAGGGAAAACCCTTGAAAATAATATCTATATTTGTGTGGCTATTAAAATTTTAACATAACATAGATTTGAATAGTTGAATGCGAAATTAAAACAAATTAATAAACATTATATCTAACGCGGTCTGAATCCAGCGCTACCCTACGATTTTGGTCAGGTCAGGCAACCTAGTCGGTGGGTGTTCAACACTGCGCTTGCCAGTACGTGGTCGCCATTCAAGAGCTTTTCTGCCCCATCGGCCATCGGCTCTTCGAGCTATGTGGCCCGCCCACTGCCACTTCAAAGAGCTAAGCTAATCTAATGGGCTATGTCGGCAACTTTGGTTTTTCTACGGATCTCCTTATTCCTGATTCGACCAAGTAGAGAAATACCTAGCACAGCGCTCTCCATAGCTCTCTTCGATCTTGAGCTTTCTTATGCATTTGTTGGTTCATTAATTTACTTCTTCTATTTTCCATAAATACTTTAGTTTATTAATCTATTTTAATTTAATCTGGCCGTGGCCCTGGCCTACAGGCAAGTGAAGGAACACGGGTGGGTTTTAGTAAGTAAAAGTCTGACACACCTTTCCGCTCCACCCAGAGCGGGAAACGCCATTTGACGATTTCCCATCCAGAAGAAAAAATAAAGGGTAATTCTCGTTATTTAAAAAACATTCACTGTCCCTCTTCTCACCTATTCACTACACTTAGACAAGTTTTTGAAATTTGTTTGCCGTGATGAGACAGCGAAGATTTTAAATTACAAGTATTGCCCTTCTGATGTTCACTTAAATGGAACTGCCTATTCACTTCCTAACTACGTAGCCTACACAATCCATTTACCCCATTGGTAAGGCTGGTTTTCAGATCCAGTATTTATTTGAGTAAACCAGATAAAATGAAAACAAGAATGCTGACCCAAAATCCTGAAAAAGAGTCGCAGCGATCATTATCTAACTCGAATAGCCTACAGAAACCTTTCTTTCCTACACTCAGCTTCACAGTGCGTCCCGTATTCAAACAAGGCGTCCCTAAAATCTAGTTAACACTACCAATTCGCACGTACGCCAAAAAAGTACGTAACACGTACCAGTTCGATATTACGCGTAATGTTACGGACTCGGGGTCTCTCGGACCCCTTCGGCGTCATTCGGAGGGGTATAACATCGTTAATTGATCGTTAAAGAGAAGGAAGATAAGAATTTTATATTATAGCTTGTCCTTTTTGGAGATAGCGTTAAGAAACGTGATGTTGATAAGGGTTGTAAGTTGTAATAAATTGTATAATTACTGGTTATGGTGGAATTTATGGGTTTTTCGTTGGGTTCGGGAGTTGTGACAAATTTTAGGTAGAAATGGTCTTGTTTCTTGTTGAAATCTGATGCGGGAATTTAATAATTGGTAATCATACTGATATTACGTCGTACTTCTACCCAAGGAACCCGTGTTAATTGTCCAATCCCGCCTAATGGTAAACAGTGTTGCAATCGTTGATGGTAAAGCGCGCTAGTTTGTTAAGAGCCTATTCCGTCTTGCCTTGAAGACACTCAAATTGTAGTCTGACGGAAACACTGTTCCAGTCCCTCGATGTACGCGGTATAAAAGAACAGGCGAACAACGTAAGGGTGGTGGTAACTCGGGTCGTCCGATGAAGGAACGGTGCTGGGGGAATCAAATCATGCAATTCCCTCGCGCACTCTCCAAAATGCATCCTATAAAACACCGACAGCCTGGATACTCTTCGCCTATGCTCCAGGCTTTGGAAACAGTTGTGGAGGCATGAGGAACAGGGAGTAAAGTTCACTCATGCTCCATAGACGAGGTAGGATTCTTCGACCAGACGGGTGTTATGTCTGGCGGACACTTGCCCAATGGTTGAAATTGGGAAGTTGTATACAATATGTAAAGAAAACCCTGTCCGACCCATAAGGATAATAAAGGTTAGGTAAACACTTCACCAAATATAATATAAAATTTTACATAATCATCACAGTAACAATAATAATGAATTTTGAAATAATCTTTTTTTCCCGGGTATTAATTCCAATTTCCCCGAAATTTAGTAATTTTTAAAAAACTGACAACACCATTTGTGGCGGAGCGAATTGCGATGCGACCACGTGCCGCATGCCCCGCCCCCTTTCACCCGCGCATGTATGAGCGGGTGAAGAGGGGCGGGGCTATCGGGTTGCCTACCGCACATGCATTAAGTTACCTCGCTTTTTCGAAATAATATTTTTTTTTTTTGGGGGATTTTTTTTTAAGTTTAGCCCGGCTTTATAGGCATTATTAGAATCAGTTAACGATACCTAACAATACCTTCACGGATCGGACAGGGTTTTCTTTACATATTGTATATGCTAGTTGCTCGGTAAACTCTGATTGCGAGATGTAGAATTCGTGTGACGTCAGTATGTCGCGTTGTTCATTTGTGGCGATTGTAGGTAGGTACCGCTACATCGTTTTGAGAATTTGTTAATAGAGTTAGCACGTGTTTCTCCAACAAAAATCTATCTTCCTGTCTTTTCACTCCAACATAACGTAAAACAACCCTAACTCCAGTGTCCATTAAAAAAATAAAACACCAGTTATTTCTGCAATATTCCAGCACAAGTTACGGTCAACTGCAGCCGTAACCGGGTTATCTTTTCATAAAGCGAGAGGTAAAAGAAAAAGATCGACTTTGAAGGCGTAGGAAATTAGTTTAGGAGGAAAACGTCGTTTCCAGGCTTATCTACTCAGCTTATCTGTTATCAAGGTTTCTGAAAACATGAAAGAAGCATAAAAGCCTCACTGGTAACTGCAGATTAATTTTTTTGCAAATTTCCTGCCAATATAAATTGTTTGTAAGTATATTTAATTTAATACACAATTATTTATATTATAATTATTATAATACATTATATATAATTATTATAATACATTAGATACACAATTGATATATAAATATATATTTTATGAATTACTAGCTTTCCGCCCGCGGCTTCGCCTGCGTGGAATTCGGTTATATCGCGCTTTTTCCTTCGGGAATATCAAATTTTTCAATAAAAGGTAGCCTATGTCCTTTCTCAGGGTCTAAAGATTGTCTGTGCCAAATTTCATCAAAATCGGTTGAGTGGTTTAAGCGGGAAAGCGTTATTGACAGACAGACAGACAGAATTACTTTCGCATTTATAATATTAGTACCTATGGATGGATAAACTAGCGCTTGACCGCAATCCTGCCTGATGGTAAGCAGTGACGCAATCGTTGATGGTAAAGCGCACTAGTGTATTAAGAGCCTATTCACTCTAGCCTTGAAGTCACTCAAATTGTAGTCCGACGGAAACACCGCCGCTGGTAAATTGTTCCAGTCCCTCGATGTAGGTACGCGGTATAAAGGAGGAGGCGAAACGCTTCGGTTATATCCTGACAAGTAGTACACAGCGCTTCTCCTTTACGCTTATTATGCGCACAACCAAAACCAATTATTCAAGTGTCTTCAAGGCATGAATAGGCTCTTAAACTGCGCTTCATCATCAACGGTTGCCAGCAGACTGTGCGGTAACCTACTGACTGCTGCGTTGAATTTCGCAGGTTCGATTCCCGCACGGAAGAAATAATTGTATGATCTACAAGTAGTTGTTCCGGGTCTGGTTGTTTGTGTATCTGAGTTTATACATATGTAAATGCACCCACGGTACAGGAGAAATTCCAAGTGAGGGGGCAACGTTTTCTAAAAAAAAAACTGATTGAAATGATTCATTCATTGGACAATTGTTAAAGAAATATACTAAAATAACTAAGATTGAATCCTTAAAAAAGGTAGTCTTAGGACAGATCTGAAAAATAGAAAAGTTATAATGGTGACACCATCTATACCATTGTGAACACTATACATACACAATAAACATAAGTATATCTCGCTGTAGCAACCACGGGTCAGGTCGGTCAACCTCAAGCGAATTCAATGCTTTTTCCCCATCCAAAGAAGTACACAAAACAGCTAAAGAATAAGCTAATTTGCCAGCGGCGGTGTTTCCGTCGGACTACAATTTGAGTGTCTTCAAGGTTAGAGTGAATAGGCTTAATAAACTAGTGCGCTTTACCATGAACGATTGCGTCACTGCTTACCATCAGGCAGGATTGCGGTCAAGCGCTAGTTTATAATATAAAAAAAAAGAATTTTTCACTTCTAAAAATAAAGACTAAAAAATAATTCGAATTTCAAAAAAAGTTTAAAGGATTTAAAAAAAGAACATTCCATTTACATTCCAAACAGCTTCACCAAAAGATTAATACGGACATTCCTTTGCTTTTGTTTTTTAAAAGAAACATGCTACAGTAGTGCTTTTTGGCATATAACTTGATAGTTTTTATTGTGGTTCTTGGCATAGGATACTGCACGGAATGGTCTTGCAGAGCCATTGTGAGCCCGACAGGACACGGTTTTAATTTTTTTGTATGTCTCTTGTTATGTTTGTGAGGAGTAAAGTTGTATCTAGAATACGATAAGATGCAGTTAAAATTCAGTATAGTACATATGTATGTAGTGTAATAGAAGTACATAACGGCATATTTTACCTATTAAATTACCTAATTTTACTAGTTCGGTTAAATGACATCATTTAAGAATAAAATACGAAAAAGCTGTTTTTATTCAGCACCCTAATTACATAACACACTATTACTATTAATTTTAGTCATTTTGTAGCATATTGCTAATCCATTGCTCTATATGTTTGAAAAATGTGTGTGCACAACTACGTAAATAACGCAATGAATGTTGTTGAACTGTTACACAGGGAAACCTATTATTGGCCATAAAATTATAATGTAATACTCATACTTGTAAAATTTATTATGTGTCGCTGTTGGTTACCTAAATAAATAAATAAAATGAAACTTTTTTTTGAGGGGTAACGAGATTAGAATTTATTCTTGTCTCATTACCCCTCACTGTGGCCAAGACACTCTTAGCCATCTCTGATCAGTCCTGTGAGTCTGCTGGACTGGCAGTGAGTTTACCCTTCACCCTTAGCTGGAAATCCTACCCACTATCCGTCTGTTACCTTAGGTCTCTTGGTGCAGACATCCCGCACTTATTTATATATTTATTTATTACGAACTATATGGTAGGTCAGGGCTGTAGGGCTTATAGGACTTAGGGTCGTAAGGACTGTAGGGCTTATATGTTTTAGTTTAGGTTCTGTTAATTTGCCATATAGGCGCAATGCGCATGTACTGCCGCTATTAGGGGTGGTAGTACAGCCACTGATAGTGTGTTACGGAATTACCCTAATGGATTTTTGCCCAATGAATGTCAATAGACTTGCCCCCTGTGTCTTAAAGATAACTGGCAATAAGGTGTCTACTGCCTCAATACTGAGCCTATAAAATGCAATTAAATATTTTATTTAAACACCTACTGGCAGTTCCAGAGATTTGCGCGACCAAACAATCTAACTCTTCAGCAACAACATGTAAATTAATTAAAGCACTTCCTGAAAATAGTTCGTTCAGAATCGATTACTGAATCGGTTTATATTATTTTTAATATTGGTAATTTTTTTATTCCAAAAATAATTAAAACGACGGAAATTATTGTCATATTACCCTGTTGTTTGTACAGACTTTCAAAATAGCAGTTTTACTTGTATTCGAACAAATTTAATCATTCAAGAATTGGTATAACTAAATTAATAAATAACAATGCATAACATGTTAAATTAAAAATTCACTGTATTTGTTATGATTATAACATAATATTCTAATTAGGGTGTTTGAGAGTGTGCGTTAAACATTACATGATGTATTTAAAGTATACTAAATAAACCATCCATTAAAACAGTTAAACTTTTTAAAGGCTGAATGAAAATTTAAAAGTACAATTTTGGAGCCTCTAACCTTCGTCCTGTTACGCCAATAAATATGCCAAGTTTTATTAAACCGACATTCTGCGCTGTCAACATGCCACCTCTTATTTTTATTGCATAGGTATGTCCACATGTCTTTTTTTTTCGAAAATATTTTAAACTTTTGCTGTATGTTTTAAAATACCAATTTTATTTCATTAAAAATGCTGTTTGATTATCTGTGACTCAATATTGCTCGCTGTATTTTCACAACTGTAAAAAGGTTTATATTATTACTAGCTTTCCGCCCGCATCTTCGCCCGCGTGGAGTTCGGTTATATCGCGCCTTTTAGGTTTCCCTCGGGAACATCAAATTTTTCCGGGATAAAAGGTAGCCTATGTTCTTTCTCGAGGTCTAAAGATTGTCTGTGCCAAATTTCATCAAAATCGGTTGAGAGGTTTAAGCGGGAAAGCGTAACAGACAGACAGACAGACAGACAGACAGACAGAGTTACTTTCGCATTTATAATATTAGTATGGATTTACCTATCTATACTTCTATACTCTATACTAATATACAACGTGTAACATAAAGGGTATACACATAACAAAGGCATGGCATCTTTACATGATATCAAACGATATTGGAAGGGTTTTTTAATCCTATCTCTTTATGTTAGGAAGTTATGAGGAAAAACACCGCCTGTGATAGGCTACTATCGTAGTAGTCGCACAGAGATATTGAAGACGTTTATCGGATTTTGGCAAGTAACCTGACGGGTAACGACTAGTTATTAACGTATGTAGTGTGCTGCCACGTTTGTTATGATTTGATTTTAAGAAACACACGAATCCGAAAATTTGGTACCAATTTTTTGAGTATTTTATTTTGAGTTGAAACCCTTCCTATATCGTTTGATATCATCTAAAGATGCCATGCCCTTGGTATGTATATACCCTTTTTGTTACACGTTGTATAAAGCTGAAGAGTTTGGTTTGTTTGAACGCGCTAATCTCAGGAAAGTTTTTGTCTGATTTGAAAAATTATTTTTGCGTTGCTATATACACCATGCTGCGACCAGTCGGAGCGGAGCCTTAAAAAAAACGCAGGTTACGGCAACATACGGCTACATATAGAATATATCACAGTTTAAAAAAGGTGACCACAGTATGCTTGTTTTTTTTTTTTAATATTCTGCTCATACCTTGTAAATAATCCCTCTGATAATTCCCACTATACAAAACAACCAGTTTAAATCTGGTAGTGCTTTGAGAACCTCACTTGGAAAATATCCTCTTCTATTCGCTCGTTGCCATGGCAACGCCGCAAATCTAAACCAACTTAGTACTACAGATTCTAGGAAACCATTTTACCGCAGACTTATCTCCATCTCCTTTTGCCTACATACAACTGTCTCGCTTCAACACCCAAATGTAGTTGTTCACACTCTCATGGACGCATAAAATTTGTAATCGGAAGGGAGATGTGTTCTCCTAAGCTTAAGCTCATGTAAAATATTGATAAGTTGACCTTCGTAGGAAGATGAAACAGTCTGCTTGTGTCGTGACTTTTATCATAAGGGTATAAGCAGAAAGGACAAAATTGCAGTATACGTACATTCTGTAAAGGTTGTTGTTGCTAGGTTGATAGTCTTTTAATAAAACCAGGAACTCTGTGTTACGACGTGTGTATTCGAGACTAGGGTTGTAACGGAGGCCTGTTAGCGGAGGCGGAGGCGACGAGTCTCACCTGTGAGAGGTTAACGGAGGCGGAGGTGAAAGTACATATAGAAAACATTGAAATTTATGATTAATTAAAACAATTTTTTTATTTTAAATACGTACATTAATAGTAGTATACTTGGTAAAACAAATATTACCTTCTATTAATGAAAATTAAGGAGAAACAAATTGTGTTTGCCGCATTCCCGCCTCGCACTAGTTGATTCTTGACCATTTCGCGCTCAAACGCGGCCGGACGGCTGTCGAGCGTCGTAGCTTGCGCATTATTTATTTTATAAATACGTAAATAAACCTCCGTTATAACTCCGCAAAAATTATGCGGAGGCGGAAGCGAAGATACGATTTCTTGCGAACTTCCGCAGTAACGGAAGCGGAGGCGAAGCTCCGTTACAACCCTATTCGAGACCATGCGATTGACAGACGAGAGCGGAAGTGACGATACATAGGTAGTGTTGCGCATCGACAATAGTGTTGAGACGTACGTAACACATTCCATGTTCCATGTCCTTTAGTAACAGAAGCTGTTTTTAAATGCTTTTTATTAGCTTCACTTGTATGTTTGCTTGCTTGTTTGTTTGTTTGTTGGTCCGTCTCTAACACTTTGAACTACGAGTGAGCGGAACGTTCGTTCGTACGTTTTTTTTTAAAGAATATCGAACTAAAAAGTTGAAAATAAATATAGATTAAAAAAATAAAAAAAACATGCTTTTAAAGAATATCAAACTAAAAAGTTAAAAATAATTTTTAAAAAAGCGTGAGGCGCTTCGTGCCATAATTTTTGTATATCAAGCGCATCACGCTTTTTTTTTAATTTTTTTAGTTTTTTAAACTATATTTATTTGAAACTAATTTAGTGAATATTTTTTTCTTCTTTCTTCTTTTCAAATTGGTAACTTTAGTCTGATCTGAAAGTATGTGGTCGAAATATAAACGAGAGTTTAGTCGTGGAGGATCTCCACATCAATCTCCCTCTGGCGCAGCATCGTTGGTCGTGTTGTTGGGTTTAACATCGCATCGCCTCACTCAACTGCCGTCTTTCTTCCTATTTACCCAGTTTTTTTTAGTCAATAGGCCCTTAATAAACTATCGCGGTGGGTGGTTAGCCACTAGTTCATAATCATTAAAAAAAATAATCTAGAAGATCACACCAATGGAGCAGTCCTCGGTATTTTTTATCACGTTCAGTCTGAATATACATTATAAATGAATATACAGTATGTTAACTAACAGAGGGCGTTCCCGTTAACCCGAAATAGTATAGCATACATACATGCTAAAAAAAATATTTCCATTCGAAAACAAAATGTTTTAAAATTTTTTTCCAATATGAAAATATTCAATAAAAATTTTAAATTGACATGTAAAAGAAACACACTGTACACGCGAACATGAAAGACGGCAACGTCGCAATTTATTTATACATGACGACTACTATTTTGATTTAAAACAGGAGGTTTCAAATTTATTTCCAATTAGAATTTTTTTTTATTCGGATTTTTTATGCTTATTTTTCTATGTTGATATTTTTATTTTAATCTATTAATGATGTATATTAACGAGTTTAAGGGAACGCCCTCGTGTTATTTAACATACTGTATAATATGAATATAACACGGCCGCAGCGCAAGGAGGCGCGGGTAGGATCCCCACACAGTGCAAATATTTGTATGCATGAATATGAATATTTGCACTAGTCTGGTCGTGCCTCAGGAAGCACGTTAAGCCGGTGGTCCCGGTTTCCATACGAGCATCGAATGGCAGTGGTTACGGGTTGTTGTAGCACTCAAAAGTCCCACAATTGGTCTAACTGCAATACTTCGATATCGCCTTCGGGTTGTGGAGGTCAGACGGCAGTCGCTTCACAGAAAATATCGAAGTTTATCCAAAATCAGCAGTCAGACTGGTATAGCGGACCCCTGACTCCAAAGCTGAAAAAGCTTCGGATGCGACTGGGATTAACGCTGAGATGATGATAACTGAATAGGACTAGATTTTGAAGGAAATTTCAATAGGTTTCTGGTTTATTTCATAATAAAGGTCGTCAGCGTCACTCGTCTATAAATTTACTTAAATATACTCTATGGACTCACTTTTCTTTGAAGAGACTGTACCTATACACGACAAACGATGCATCTTCTTTCATCCTCATCAATATTCAATGAGACAAAAGCTGGAACTATCAAAAATTCCATACAAGCATTCCACACGAAAGTTTTTATTGCAGCCATATTGTCCACCGTCTTGCCTCTGTTCGCCGACCATCTACCGAGTATGACTTTAAAAGTAGTTTCAGAATCTTTATAGTGTGAAATTTTGTTTATACTTCCTTGTGAGCCGCTCTGTCTGTATAAGCAGGTAGTTTTAAGAATCTTTGTCATGTATTGTGGTAGTATTTTGAGATGTGTATGCTTTTGTGTTTTATTGTTTTGAAAGTTTTATTTGTTAATTTGTTTTATGGTTCAGTTCAGTTCAGTTTTATATTTGAAGTATCTTTTTCGCAAATGATTGCGAAAAACGGTGGAATCCTTCCTAATATTATAAATCGGAAAGTGAGTTTGTTTGTGCCGCTTTCACGCCGTAACTACTGAACCGATTGATTCGAAATTTTTCAGATGTAAAGTTAGAAGTCCGGATTAAATAATAGGGGGGAAAAAGTTTTTGTCCCGAAAAATACTGATATTGATATTGATAATCTATACTCTATACTAATATATAAGGCTGAAGAGTTTGTTTGTATGTTTGTTTGTTCGCGCCTATCTCGGGAACTACTAGTCCGATTGGAATAATTATTTTTGCGTTGGATAGCCCATTAATCCTGGAAGGCTTTAGGCTATATAACATCACGCTGCGACCAATAGGAGCGGAGCATAACTAACTCCACGCGAACGAAGTCGCTGGCGGCTGCTAGTTATTGATATTTATTTCCGGGGGAAATCAAAAAAGCGCGATATAACTGAATTCCATGCGGGCGAAGCCGCGGGCGGAAAGCTAGTTTTACATAAATATCATACGAAATCTACTTTTTGGAAAGGGGCGACTAGAATCAGTTCTGTTTACTGTATATTTCTACGTCGATAATGCCCCTGTCTTTAACTTTTTGAAAACTGTTATAGAAAAGGTATGAGAATAATCCATGCCACACATAAACTGCGGGCAACAGTAGCTTGGCTTTCATTTTGACCCTTCACAAACTTCATTATTTACGTTATTGGGGACACATTTTTTTTTAACATACGAAGTTATGGATTAGCAATACAATACTTGAAAATGTGTATTAAATAATTATGGTGCTGGGCCTTCTTCCCAATCATTTTGATCTTGGAGTTTACTTTGATGTGTTGAAAACTGTTATTGGAAAAATAGCATACAAGAGGTTACGGGTTCAAGCCTTGCTCTTTGCATGATTAGGATTCAACCCTAAAACAAGCACATTTAGCTCAGTAGGAAGATTGAACAGGAATTACAGTTATGTATGACGGTAATTCTACATTTAACTACTAACCTACGTCAAGCAGTAACCGACAAGTTAATATAAACTTTATAATAAACCACAAAAGCTTCTATTTAAACTAGCAAATAACTAAAATATGATCTAGAGCGTACTCTAAGTGTAAAATAAGCGCTACTATGCTGAACTGTAACAGTTCCGAGTTTAAACACTCATGTTCTCTGTTAATTTAAACTTAGTTTTGGCTCGTATTTGAAGTTTGAAACAATTTAGATTCTCTAAAACTTATTCGTGTGTAGTAACTTAAGTTATCTTGAGGACATTAATCGTGGCGTAGTATGTGGGGATCTATCTTATTACGAAAGACGGTGGGATGATAGTCAATCACCAACGTTTGTATTCAATGATAAACTATGTTGCACGGGCTTACGGGCGGTGAGCAGTGGGTAGCTCACCGCCGCGCCCTCGAAGGACCAGGCCCGAGTCGACGGCGCGTTGTGCTTCACACGCGCCTCAAAGAGATGTCAGCACATCGTGTTGGGGCCAACGATGACCGATGCCTTCTGGGTCAGGGTTTCGGGTTGGTTAAAAAGAAACCGTGACCCTGACCTACAGGCAAGTGAAGAAACACTCTTTCGCTCCGCCCAAAGCGGGAGAGGTCATTGGGTGTATTTCTGTTAACGCCTAAAACAGCAAATATTAAAATAAATTCGCTGTTGGGCGGTTTTTGAGCAATATTCTTTTTCATGCGAACCTGAGCATTTATGCGGTGACCGAGGTAGAGCTGAGAGCGGCGGTACGTCGGCTGAATGCCAAAAATACCGCCGCACATCGTGTTGGGGCCAACGATGACCGATGCCTTCTGGGTCAGGGTTGCGGGTTGGTTAAAAAGAAACCGTGACCTTGACCTACAGGCAAGTAAAGAAACACTCTTTCGCTCCGCCCAAAGCGGGAGAGGTCATTGGGTGTATTTCTGTTAACGCCTAAAACAGCAAATACTAAAATAAATTCGCTGTTGGGCGGTTTTCGAGCAATATTCTTTTTCATGCGAACCTGAGCATTTATGCCTTTGTTTACGGAGGTGGATAAATGGATTATCGTTTGTGAGATACCGGTGACCGTTCCGTGTGCTGATGGTGACCACCGGGGTGGTTTGAGTGAGGTAAACATCCCACATTTCCTGGTTTTGACCCCAAGCACGCTTTTTGAGGGTATTCCAAAGAAAATACTAATAATAATAAAATTGCATAAATGGAATCATTCTTTTGATGATAAACGAGTACGCCCGATGGTAAGCAGTGATGCAATCGTTGATGGTAAAGTGCACTAGTTTATTAAGCCTATTCACTTAAAAAACTAAGGAATAGGAAGGATGACGGCAGTTGAGCGAGGTGATGCAATTTTAAACCCAAGACCAACACGACCAAACAATGCTGCGCTAGAGGGAGATTGATCTGGAGACTCTCCACGACCAAACTCCCGACACAACAACATTTGGCGCATCGTACCCGGCACACATGCTCAGGCTTCACCAGACATCATGCCGGAACACGACGAATCGCTTGGCGGCAAGACTTTGACTTTGCAACTGGCTGTCTGTTTAATCCTGGATTTTTTACGCAAGATATATTTTGTATTATCCTCGACCCATTCAGCATTCAAATTAAAAGTCCCTGATTTAAGACCCCAATTTTATTGACTACTTTTCTCTTCATTTTTATTCCTCTCCAATCAGATAATAGTCTATTACGTTTGCAAATTGACTGCGGTTTTTTCTATAGTATTTTTTTTACAACTACAATGATCCAAGTTTCTTTCAGAACGCACTTTATCTGCATCATAACGATTACATTCCACTGCACCATACTGCCAACTGACAAAAAGAACTAGAATAAACACAACAAGAGTTCGCCTTTCAACAAACTTCCCAGTCTAGCTGTAGGTTTTAAACTTTTCACGTTACACTCTCAATGGCTAACATGGAAACTTCTTCCCGGGTTTATTCAAGACCGAAGTTCGGAATTAACCTGTTAGAATACGCCCGTTTTGAAGTAATAAGTGCTGAAAGGTGGAAGGTATTTTGTGCAAATAAATGCGAGATAAAGAAATGGTTTAGGGAAGGCTTTTGTTATTTCTTGAGTCATGTTTTTGAAGATTGGGCTATGTTGTTTTGTTTCTAAAGTGTGCTCTTTGTATTCGATTTTGGGGATGCATGCGGGCTGTTTAGTAATATGTTCGTTTATTAAATACAAAAAGAAATGTTCGTACAAAATTTTTATCTCACGAAGCTTACTTGTGGTAACCAAGTGTATAAATCCGCTGTAAATGTATGTGTAAGCACATGAGGTCTGGGTAAGTCGGTACCGTCTGAGACGATGGAGAGTGGGTAGTGTGTGTGTGTGTTCGCTTAGACATTGAGAATGTGTTTGTACGCTTGGTAACCACAAATAAAGTGTGAGTCTTTTCGTAAGATCAAAATATTATTGTCAGCTGCCTAGTCTTTCCTACGTATGTTGGAGTTGGCTTCCAGTCTAACCAGATTCAGCTGAACAACAACCTATCTGACCTCCACAACCTGAGTAATACGGTACTCCTTGGTATGACAGGTGGTCAGACATTCGGCCTTATGACGACCCGTAACGACTGTCAAAAATCTATAAATGACAGTTAGGACCAACGGCTTAACGTGCTTTCCGAGGCACGGAGGGGTCTCGTTATGTAAGTTGGTCACCCATCCATACCCCAACCTCGTCAAGGGTAGCTTAACCTGATCGATCGATATATGCCGCTGTTATTATTTAAAAGTGCTACAGCTAAGTAATCTTTCGCAAGGATCTTCGCCATATTTTGTAGTAATAAATCAGTCCTTTATATTAAAACTCGTTACTGGGTTAGGTTAAGACAACAATACCTTTTGTTTCAATAATAAAGTGTACAGGTTTTTCTCGGTGGTAGGCCATAACATCGGATGCCGGCAGAAGTTACCACCCACCAGACAAAGTCTCGCCGCCAAGCGATTCGTCGTGTTCCAGCATGACGTCTGGTGAAGTCGTACGGAGGACGGGTCTGAGCAGTTGTGTTGCGATGTGTCGCCAAATGTTGTTGTGTCGGGAGTTTGGTCGTGGAGGATCTCCAGATCAATCTCCCTCTGGCGCAGCATCGTCGGTCGTGTTGTTGGGGTTAACATTGCATCCCCTCGCTCACCTGCCGTCTTCCATCTTATTCACTCAGTTTTTTGAAAGAATAGGCTTAATGAACTAGCGCACTTTACCATTAACAATTGCATCACTGCTTACCAGGCGTTATTGCGATCTAGGACTAGCTCACAGTTATATAAAAAAACCTTCAAAGTTGATTCAAACTGTCAGTTAACTAAACCGTGGTTAAACAATACAGTTTCGAAATAACACTTCTCGTATTTAGGAGTTCATTGCCGAAAAATAAGTCCTTACTAAATTAATAAGGAAAAAATCGTTTCTACCCCGCTTATGATGATGAATAGCTACCTCCGCGGTGGAGGGCCTTTTATGTTAGAATTAATTATTTCTCCCTGAAAGTAGACTGTGCTATAATTAATTTAACTTTGAATACTTTGTAAAGTTTAATGAAGTTTCGCTGGTAAGCTGTTTAGTGGGTCAGTTTATTTTATTTGACGGGACAAAAACTTTAAGCCCTTTAATGCGTTATGTAAGATCTTATTTAAATCATTACGTTATTTTCGCAACTTCTTACTGATAATTATAGTAAATTTATGTGGGTTGCCGTAGAAACCATTAAAACCATAACCTAGTTCTTACATATTTACAAAAATAGTTTGCTATGACTCGCCATAGCAAATGTCTGTCCATTTCTGTATACGTTACCAGATTCTTATGAGACAAACAATTATTTACTTTATTGCTCTAGTAATTGAGGTGAAGGAAAATATCGGAAGAAGCCAGCAAAAACTTCGAAGATTGATATGTGACATCTATCAATCCTCACTGGGCTCGCGTGGTAGATTACGGCCCACTCCCTCTTACCGAGCGGAGGCCTGTGTCCCAGTCGTGAGAACATTATTGGCTGTTTATGTACGCATTATACCTAGTCTTAAAATTATTAGAAGTTGATTCGTAAATTGTGTTTTATTGCCTAGGAATTAAAGTTATATCTTCAATAACTCACACATGTTTGGCAAATTTATTGGGAACATAAGAATCGCGATTATACAAGAGTTTGACCAGAAGGTCAGAGTATCGAACACAGGAAAATGGGGTTCGGTTTTTTTTTTTTTAAATGTCGGTGGTCTAATCTGATTAGTGCCTAAGTAAGGGCCCGTTTATGCTGCAGCTATGGGCCGTTTTACCCGCATAACTTTCAATCTCATGGGAATATCGGGATGAACATTATACTGTTGTTAATCCAGGTTTCATTCTGTGTGCTAAATTTAATCCAAATCCATTTGGTAGGTTATGCGTGAAAGAGTAACATTCATCCATCTATAATTGGAAACTTTCGCATTTATTATATTAGTAGGGTATCTGGGTGTACCATCCACATCTCATCATCATCATCAAGCTTTTTATCGTCCCACTACTGGGCACGGGTCACCTCTCATACAGAGAAGCATTGAGCGCAATCAATACGCTTGAGCAATGCGGGTTTGGCAATTTCAGACTGAAAGTCCAGGTTTCCTCCACATTGTTTTCTTCACCTTGTAATCAGTAGTTGGTGTCCAAGATATACTTAGAAAGTACATATTATAAATTTGGAAAGTTACATTGGTACTTGCCTGACCTGAAATCGAACCTGCACACTTATACTTGAGAGGCTGGTGTTTTAACCACTAGGCCACCACGACTACTTCATACACATCTGTATAGCGTTTAAACATTTAAATGTTAAAACCCATAAACTTGGCGTCATTCCTCTCGTCCCCATCAAAAGCAGCGCGAGGAAAATTGAATGCTCCGAAATCTGAGAAAGCGTTACAATTACATCCGAAAATTATTACATTTCTCTCATTCCTCCCATATATCCACATATACATCTATCCCTCTCATTTCTTAAACAGATTTTTCTTGAAAATTCTTTCTTATTTTGTAAGAAAACCAACTAATAATGGTAACGTCCTCGTATATTGTAGTAAATGTGTCGCTGGAGATGTGTTATGTGTCGAGCCGACGGCTAGTGTGAATATTCCACATTCTCACATATTTATTCAGTTAATCCTAGTGTAACGGATGAGATTTTATTAGTCACCTATTGGAACTAATGTAGGTAGACTGAAAACCATCGATCTGGATTTTCTCAGAAGCAGGTCGGAATGTAGATTCATGTCTAACTGAGTAAACTATAGGCGCCACTCTGCTTGGCCCCTTTATAAATTACCAAATCCTTCTTATCCGTACTAATATTATAAATGCGAAAGTAACTCTGTCTCTCTGTCTGTCGGTCTGTCTGTTATGCTTTCCCGCTTAAACCTCTCAACTGATTTTGATGAAATTTGGCACAGACAATCTCTAGGCTTTGGAGATCGTCTCGAGTTAATTACTCTTTCACACAAAAACGACTAAACGGATTTTGCTGAAATTAGGCCCACAGATGGTTTATACCCTGGAACAACGTTTAGGATATTTTTCATCCCAATATTCTTATAGAATCGAAACTTATGCGGCTAAAATCCCGGGGCGCAACTAGTTTATGACTATCGTAGAGTTGAGTAAAGTTGCATGTTTGTTACACTATCACGCATGAACTGCTAAATTTGGCATTAATATAAAAAATATCGTCATTTCAAATAAAGGATAATTTTTATATAATTTTATGAAGAATTTTTTACAATAAAGGAATTAAACTGCGAGCAGCAATTACAAAATATTTGAAGACCAGATTTTTTTTAAACGCCTCACGCCAGGAGTTACTCAATTTTGTAGATGCGTTTACAAACATTTAATCTTAGTATTAAAAACAGTTAAGACTCGGAACAGCTAGGTACCTGTGACAAAAAAAATAATAAAAAAATTGTTCCGTGTGGAAATCCAGCCCGTGAAATGCAACACAGCAGTCGATCGCCTACTGCGCCAAAAGTGTATTTTATGTTTTGTAAATTATATTTTTTTTATCGTAAAGGGCTCAATACTACCAACCTGAGTCTTATCCTAAAAAAAAAAGGAATTTTTAACAGTTTTCTATACTAGAGCTGTCAAACATGAATATTATATCCCGGATAAGAAATTAAGCAAAAGTTGTGACTTTGGTCAAATCCGCCCTAAATCACATACATTATATAATCATTTCAGACGAATCTCATTTACATACTCACCACTACCTCTGCCTACCCCACAAAAACATCTTTCTTATGTAAATAAAACCGTCTCGGTATCCAGAAGATTAATAGACTATAAGATATGGGAGATACATTATTTACATCTCTGACGCGGAAATATGCGACAATCTTACGAAGGAGGAAAACTCTGTTATGGGTCTCGGAAACGCGTTTTTGAATGAAGTTTATTTCCATTAAAATTTTTTGGAGGTTTTATAATTGACGGTAAGTTTATTAAGCCCATAAGCTCCATAAGTTTATGTTGAACAAGTTGCGTCCCATGGTTTCACTCGCGTAACTTTCGATTTGGCGCGAATATCGAGATAAAAAGTGACAGCCTCCGTGGCGTAGCGGTAGCGGACGCGGCCGCTGCGCAAGGTGGCGCGGGTTCGATCCCCGCACAGTGCAGATATTTGTATGCATGAATATGAATATTTGCACTGGTCTGGTCGTGCCTCGGAAAGCACGTTAAGCCGTTGGTCCCGGTTGCCATACGAACATCTAATGGCAGTCGTTAAAGGGTTGTTGGAGCCTTCAAAAAGTCCAACAATTGGTCAACTGCAATGCTTCGATGTCGCCTTCGGGTTGTGGAGGTCAGACGGCAGTCGCTCCACGGAAAATATCGAAGTTTAGCCAAAATCAGCAGTTAGACTGGTAAAGCGGACCCCAGACTCCAAAGCTGAAAAAGCTTTGGATGCGACTGGGATAAACGCTGAGATGATGATGATCGAGATAAAAAGTCTACCTATGTAATATAATATTATAAGCCATCTACGAGCAAGATGAAGATAATAGTTGTATTTCAATTTTATCGAGAACTAGCAGCCGCCAGCTACTTCGTTCGCTTTTTTTATGCTCCGCTCCTATTGGTCGTAGCGTGATGTTATACAGCCCAAAGCCTTCCTGGATTAATGCAAAGCAAAGAGAACTTTTTAAAACGGACCAGTAGTTCCTGAGATTAGCGCGTTCAAACAAACAAACAAACTCTTCGGCTTTATAATGATATTAGTATAGATGACGATAAAAAAGTTGAACGTAGGTAATAATAAGCGCATACCGACATGTTACAACACTATACTACCTTCGGGTTATGGAGGTCAGACGGCAGTCGCTTCACGGATAATATCGAAGTTTAGCCAAAATCAGCAGTAAACTGTTAAAAGCGGACTCCAGACTCCAAAGCTAAAAAAGCTTCGAATGCGACTGGGATTAACGCTGAGACGATGATGATGTTGACCGCGTGACACCATACCGATTTCTTCTCAACCATAGCGGGTAACGCAGGCACTATTATGTACGATGGACACACCATTTTACCATAGAAATCTGTAGAAGATAGTTGTACTAATCAAATCTACATAATAACCATGCACAACACTCATTCCTACACTTTAAGTCCAACTATACAGAATATTATCATCATTTATCCTCTTAATTCACTAAGTAAATATGAACAAACCATTAAGTTGAAAGGTTAGAACTTACGCCAGGATTTGCATTAACCTTTTAGCTGGCAATCGGCTTAGTATCGAGTGATATTCGATACTTAATGCCTTGTGAATCGATGCGGTTTTAGTCGAGTTGTTTCGATAATACTCGCTGCTGATGATTGGTTTTAAATAATATTGTTCCTTGTTGGGAGGATTTGGATTATACATACATTTCAGCATTTTTTATAAGTCCCATGTATGTAATACAACGCATTTTGTAAATGATATCATATTAAAAAATCAATATAGCTTATGAATTATTCTTCGAATATTTATAATTTTCATGAAAATCACGGATAAATGTTAAACACCCTTGACTGTAGTCGTTGTGGCCTCAAATATGAGTGTGCGGTGCGAGTTCGATTCCAGGTCAGGTAAGTACCAATGTAAGTTTTCTAAAGTTATATGTACTTTCTAAGTATATCTTTTACACTAATGACTGATTACAAGGTGAAAGAAAACATCTTGAGGAAATCTGGACTTTAAGTCTGAAATGGCCAACCCGCATTGAGCAAGCGTGGTAATTACGCTCCGGGAATCCTCTGTATGAGAGAAGACCTGCGCCCAGCAGTGGGACGATAAAAAGGTTGATGATGATGATGACTTGCCTTATGAAAAACATTGCATTTTATTAGCTTTAAATATTTTTTTGGATTGATTATTGGTTAGCATGAAAACGACAGGTACTCGTATTAAATTATGATACATAGATATGTATTTAGGACCACACATACATATTATAGGACTTATTGTATTATTTTTAGTTATAAAATGTAATCCTACAGTTATGATATATAAAAGAATCACGTTGCACATCCATTGAAATCCTGTAGCTACTAGCTACTGCCAATTTCCAAAGTAAAATAAGTCCAATTGTATTCGAAGCTACTCAAAAATAACGTGTTAAAAACTCAAAACACCTCTATATCATAACTAGCATTTTCAATGGAGTCAGTTAACGCGTTCGTAAATGAAATACTAACGGTTGTTACATTCGGGCTAGGTATTCAATGGCAATTTAGCCTGATCCAGAGATGGAATCCCGGAATGTCACAAATGAGTCACTTACTACCACTAGGCGTGCTTGCAACGCTTCAAAGTTAGCGTGCCCAAAGTCGGAACTATCTCCGCCATCTTGATTTGCCTAAAACACTATGACAGTGACAATTTCTTAACTGTTTACTAACAACGCTTCATGGGAATGATATGAACGCCAAAACACACGCAAAAAGGCAGTTATTTCTACCTCTGACATCAGCAATGTAATAGCGATGGTATTGTGTAGTATACTTTTACTAGTGTTATAAAGCTGAAGAGTTTGTTTAAATGCGCTAATCTCACGAACTACTGGTCCGAATTGAAAAAAATGTTTTTGCGTTGAATGGCCTATTAATCCAGAAAGGATTTAGGCTATATATAACATCACGCTGCGACCAATAGGAGCGGAGCATATAAAAAAAAAAAACAAATATGAATCCTTATCCAAGGAAATAAATTAATAGCATTTATTTTTTTATCCTTGACATCACTTAATTTCGATTAACATCTTTTAACATACTACATTTTTAAAATAACTCTTTTGGGGTTAAAATAAAATGGTCAAATGGCTGGTGAAATGGCCGCTGGTCCAAAATAAAGATCAGAATGATTTTGTTAGCTTTCTCAGGGGTACTACGAACCCAATTGCAACCCTAGTGAACGAGCATAAAAATCACTGTAATGAATGAATGGGTTTTAAGAATTCTACTAAGGAGGTATGGTTCATCAACATTTTTATGACATCCATGGGAGCTAACATAAAGTCAAGATGATTTAAACATGCCACATGACTTACATTTATGACGAAATCAATTAATTCACTCGAGATTGTAAGACGTTCTCATCTTTAAGATAGTCCCAAGCAGTCAATGGCGGCATTGTTCTAAGTTTTCTCTCACGAGCCCATTTTGTATGCCGTAAGCTAACTGTTGCACTTGAACGTTAATTGAAGCCATCATGTTTCAAGTCTTATGGGGCACAGAAATCTAAACGTCAATTTTCGAAAATTCATTCAGGCCGCTGAAGCTTTTAATCGCTGGTATTGAATGACATGGTCTTATGATATGACACAGTTAGATAGCTACTTCCCAAAGAAGTAGGTTGATGTGTGTGGCACAATTTAATTTCTTTAGTGATGTTTAAGACTGTTGTAATAGGAAGCAAGTCTCATCATCATCAATCCCAGTCGCATCCGCAGCTTTTTTCAGCTTTGGAGTCTGGGGTCCGCATTACCTGTCTAACTGCTGATTTTGGCTAAACTTCGATATTTTCCGTGAAGCGACTGCCGTTTGACCTCCACAACCCGGAGGCGATATTTAAGCATTGCAGTTAGACCAATTGTTGACTTTTGAGGGCTCCAACCAACCCGTAACGAACCACTTGATGTTCGTATGGCAACCGGGACCAACGGCTTAACGTGCTTTCCGAGGCACGACCAGACCAGTGCAAATATTCATATTCATGCATACAAATAGTTGCACTGAGCGGGGATCGAACCCGCGCCTCCTTGCGCAACGGTCGCGTTCGCTACCGCTACACCACGGAGGCTGTCAATAGGATGCAAGTCTACTGCCATCGATTAGCACTAATCAGGACCAGAAACCTTTGGACTGAGACTCAGAAATCTTTCAGCTACTCTGTCTGGCGAAGGGCGGGCTTTTTGGGGGGACTGTCTTATGTAATATTGACGTTCAAAAAGTGCTGATTCTGAGCCTAATTTGAATAAGTGACTTTTGATTTTGGTGCTATCCTGGATCCCTTTTTTCCGCATGGGAAATCACCAAATGACTTTTCCCGTTCAATCGTGTTGCGTCACTTGCCTGATCGCCAGGAACCACAGTATCCTATCTCTATGGAACGTCCTGGGCAGATCTTGGAACCCTGGAAAATAAAATAGTAATGTCGTTCTTTTCGAGGCGTTTCTGTCCTCTTTGTTTGTTTTTCTTTTTTACAAAATTGCCTTACAGTAGTAGCACTAAAACAAAACGTGATTCCTACATAAAACAGTAGATAGAAACAAACGTATTTGTAACATTAACTAGTAACGGGTCGTTCTTAGATTTCCCAGCTGACTAGAACGCGCCACCTCTTTACTTTGAACTCCTAGCGTTACTGCGAGCCTGGTACTGTTACCTGAATTTTTAAAGACAAAAAAAAAAAACAAGTTTAAAACGTTATATCAAGGATTCGCCATTATTTTCTTTTTCGTTTTTGACTAAAGTCATACTTGAAAATTGTAGACTGGTGCCTGATGTAGTTTTTGAAGAAACCTCAGTTACAGATACTCCCACAGCGAAACCATACAAGTATCTAAAAGGTACATAAGTAAAGACGAACGTTCACATGTACGTTGCTTAGAATGAATCCATGTTAGAGTATGCAAGAGCAAATATGATATGTAAAATAGCCACGGGAAGGGGGGAAGAATTAGAGGAGGGAAAAATGTATTTGAGAACTGCCAAAACCGGCTAGCCTATGATTTCTATTGCATGGCATTTAACAGAAGACTTTTTACAGTTATTATTTTTATCTGTTACAGTAATCTTTATTTTCGTATAATTGCTTTCGTGTTGTTTGTCTTTATTCTTATCAGGTTCCTATTGAGTTCCTATCATAAGTAATATACATAATTATGTGACTGAAAGGATTGTAACCAACAATATGAATGTTTCCTGGATAAAAAAAAATCTATTTATTCCGTCATAGAAAAATATTGGATACGTATATTTTGTTTTTAAAATTGACAAATATCAAAGATCAGGAGTGGTGGCTGTTGACGTGACTCCTCGCTAAAAAGTGTAGCGTGCAGTGACGTCACACGAGTTTTCAACGCACTGTTTCGTCTTCAGTTTTTGTTTATATGAAAAAAGAAAAAATACGTGTCTAGTATTTTTTGGAAAACTGACTGACGGACTAATTAGTATTTTTAAGTCAACTACCCTGTTGGAGTATTGAGCACCTCTCTGACTTCAGGGAATAAGATCATAGTATTAATATTATGCAACTCAATATCTTATCATCCAACAGGTTAGAAAAATGCGAAATGTACTGACTAAACATTAACGGACAGCTCAGAGATTTCCCGAAGGAATACTGCACAATGTCTCACGGATGAGAAACATTACTGAATTTATTTTTTAGATGGTACGGACAAAATTCTTTCTCTCCCTCTCTCATAGTTTTATTAATGTAAGTAAAGGTGACCAGTTAATTTTTCACTGTTTCGTCTAATCCTATTACTGATAACGAGGTATAATTTTGGATAAATGGACATAAATGAACATGGCTGTTTCCTTTGGTCAAGTACTAATCTACAATTAGAGAATTGACATTCTTATTGACTTTCACTTTTGCAGACTTCTCATAGCCTCCCAAATTCTAATATTGGTAGGCCCAATTACATGAAACGTTTAAATAATGACAAATTAGGTACATACATTTACACAGACTTTTTATTGCCGCTATACAACACAATCATGCTAAACAACTGTTTTTAGGGTTCCGTAGCCAAATGGCAAAAAACGGAACCCTTATAGATTCATCATGTCTGTCTGTCCGTCCGTATATCACAGCTATTTTATTCCGAAACTATAAGAGCTATACTGTTGTAACTTGGTAGGTAGATATATTCTGTGAACCCCATTAAGATTTTGATGCAAAAATAAAAAATAATACTAAATATTAGGGGCTTCCCATACTTATAATTAAATCTCAATTTTTTTTTTCATCACACACACACACACACTTACGTGTGGGGTATCTATGGATAGGTCTTCAAAAATGATATCGAGATTTCTGAAATATTTTTCTATACCGAATAGTTTGCGCTTCCAAAGTGGGAAAAAATTGCCCCCCTCTAACTTCTAAAATAAGAAAATGAAAAAAAACATATGATGTACATCACTATAAAAACTACCTTGTAAATACCTTAAAAATTGTTTTGAACGATATCTAGTAAGTAGTTTTTTTTAATACCTCGTAAATCTTAAACCGCTTATTACCGCGTAATCTTTCATACAAATAAGTTACATCCTTTAATTTCATAAATCAATGGCACGGAACCCTTTGTGCGTGAGTCCGACACGCACTTGGTTGGTTTTTTTTTTTTTGTTAATATAGATAATGGTACGAGACCCTTATTCGAGCGCACATGACTCGTTTCTTCCATTGGGGGTAGGCAAAACAGATTTCCTTAGATAGCGGAGTTACTGATAAGAAATGTTCGACCAGAAAACAGAGGTGTTTGCAAAGGTAGCTTTAGCCTAAAAAGGTATTCGGCTTGAAAACCTCCAGGGTTGCCACGTTTGGAAAAACCTCGCACCGACGAATTCCGTTCCATTTCCCAGGGGAAATCTCTTTCCGTTTTTTAATTTGGATATTTTCGCTCACTAATGATGATTTCAGCAGTGAATGTAGTAGATTATTGTACCTATTTGAAAAAGTGTTGGTAAGCAATTTGTCTAAATTCTCAGGATTTTTATAATAATTACTGTTGACTACTGCTGCTGTTCAGCTAAGAAGACATGGTGGGCAAACAACGAAAATTTTAAAATTTGGTGCAAATCTAAGGAGCGTCGTCGATCATCATCATCAACCTTTTATCATCTCACTGCTGGGCACAGGTCTCTCATACAGGGAAGGATTGAGCGTAATCACCACGCTTGCTCAATGCGGGTTGCCGATTTCAGACTCATAAAGTTCAGGTTTCCTCAAGATGTTTTCCTTCACCTTCAGCCGTGGATCATATTTAACAAATTGTTAGAAAGGCATTTGGGATAAAAGGATGTAAATATGGAGTATACAACACTGCCTGCCCCCTGTGGGGATTACAACCGTGCTGTTATGTTATAAATTATTTCAGTGTCAATTCGATGTAAGGGAACCTTGGCATAATTTAAGAGTACCGTGCTCCTACAAAAGGAATGCTATTAAATGAATTATAAGTAACTAGAGTCATGCCCGCGTTCCATCACCACACGGTTTCACGGCTCGACTAAACGTCAAGATTTCCCTATCAAATGTATGTTTAATGTTAATATATTATACACATACATTTTCCGGAATAAATTTAGAATATGCGTAAACAAATTAACACTTAATAAGATAATTTGATACCGAGCTTCTATCAGACATTTAATAGCTTCTAACATACTCTTCGCATCAGATATCAAACGAGGGAAAAGTAACGATTCAAAATTTGTTGTGTGGGTTGCAAACAACTTCAATTTCCATAAAGTATTGAAGTTTATTCACAAGTTTAGTTATTGGAAAATAATTGGTAGCATTTTATCGTTTTGATTTTGTTGAAATCTTGAAATTAGACAGCAATTCACAGCCAATGGGTGTCATAAAGCGAATCAGATGGCTAGCCTCTTGCTAAAGAGATATCGTGTTATCCAGTTACGTCAGCTTAGGTCAGATTAGCAAATCTGACAAAGTCCCACCAATAAAGTGCTTTCGCGAGGTATTTGAAGAGATACCATGACTTCTGGCGCACAGGCAAGTGCAGGAACACGGGTGGGTTTTAGTCAGTAAAAATCTGGCATACCAATCCGCTCTGCCTAAAGAGGGAGAGAGGTCATTTGAGGACTTCCCATTCAATAAAAGGAGTTGACTTGTTACCCGGTTTGTAGAGCTAGCTCAGATATGCATTTCCTAGCTGTATCCTATCAGACTGGAGCCGACCCAGACGTTGTTGGGAAGATGTCGAATTGTATGATGGTCTTAGGTTTTGCTTCCAGTATAAACTGGTTATAATTCTTCTGGGTAGTAAGTCATAACATCGGCTGCTGGCAGAAGTTACTACCCACCAGATAAAGTCTTACCGCCAAGCGATTCGTCGTGTTCGGTCTGGTGAAGCCGTACGGAGGGCGGGTCTGAGCTGTTGTGTTGCGATGTGTGCCGGGTACAATGCGCCAAATGTTATTGTGTTTGGTCGTGAAGGGTCTCCAGATCAATCTCCCTCCGGCGCAGCATCGTAGATAGTGTTGTTGGGTTTAACATTGCATCACCTCGCTCAACTGCCGTCTTCCTTCCTATTAACTCAGTTTTATGAGTGAATAGGCTCTTAATAAACTCGTGCGCTTTAACCATCAACGATTGCATCACTGTTTACCATCGGGCGGGATTGTGGTCTAGCACTTGTTTATAATTTTATAAAACAAACACAATCTAAACTTGTTAGATTCCATTACCTTCCCGCAGTCATTTGTTTCTGCATTCCATATATCGATTTGCTACAAAAATTACCAGCTTGAAACTGTTTTATAGAAAGAAGCAACGAGCTATAATCACAACGCTTCCTCACTGCGTAATAGCTTTGTCAGTCGTGTGAATAAATGGTTCCATACAATGTTCTCTTTTACATTGAAAAATTGTCACATGCCAGGTTTTTAACGCTATTGTTATACTCCACTAAGCTATAAACCTATTACATTATGGGTTCCTCCATAAAATATCTTAAGCAGCATACATTATATCCCGTACACTTTACGCTATACATTATATCGAACGATACATTTTGAGTAACATACATTCCTAGCAACAACGTGCAACGTTGTAGCAATATATTAAACATTTTTGAAATATTTAAGCATATTTCATAGATATATGCTTCAGTCCTCCATCCTGGAACTAAATGGCATTTGATAAGAAAAGGCATACATTTAAATTTGAAGCATTTTACGTTCTTGTAAATCTTGGCGTATATTTTGCATAGAAACAGTGTAATCTTGGTTTTTATTGCCTATATTTTAGGTCTAAAGTTCTGAATTTAATTCAGCTTATAAAATAAAGCTGGTTGCTTCAAATACGGGTAAATAAAAATAAGGCTTTTTTCATTTTTGGGTGAAATATCATTAAATACAGCAGTGGCAATGGGTGAGGCACATTGCTCGTAGAACCGATGGCCGATGGGGCAGTAAGGTTCTGGAGTGGCGGCTACGTACCTGAAGTCGTACCTGGTGAAGGTTGCGGAAAGTCGATGGATGCGGGCAGCACAAGACTGGTCATCGTGTTAAGCGTTGGGCAGGCCTTTGTCCAGCAGTGGACTTCTATAGGCTGAAGAAGATTATTAAATACGAGTGGAAGGGTGTGTCAGATATTTACTGACTATAAGTCACCCGCGTTCCTTCATTTGCCAGGCGCCACGGTATCTATCTCTGTTGTATAACCCGTGATCCTGGCAGATGTCGGCACTAGTGGACCCGGTCATAATGTGATGACGTCTCTTTAACACCGTTCTGACGTCGTGTACCCGGGCCGAGTCCTTACCGGGCAGCGAGCTCAGCCTCATTATACAAGTAGCCTTAAAAGTTTGTGTAACCTTTTCTTAAGCGGATTTTAAAACTGGTAATCTTTTGGGATGTTTTGAATTTCTTTTTAGATAATTATTTAGAGTTACGTGCCCAAAGGATGGCAATGGAATCTTATTACTTAGCCTCCATCATCCGTTTCGTCTCTCTGTCTCTCAGCTGGCTTTATAATTCGTGATACATAACGGGGAGTCGTGGTGGCTTAGTGGTTAAAACACCAGCCTCTCGAGTATTAGGGCGCGGGTTCGATTCCAGGTCAGGCAAGTACCAATGTAACTTTTCTAAGTTATATATACTTTCTAAGTATATTTTGGACACCAATGAGTGATTACACGGTGAAGGAAAACGTCTTGAGGAAACCTAGACTTTAAGCCTGAAATCGCCAACCCGCATTGAGCAAGCGTGGTGATTACGCTCAATCCTTCTCTGTATGAGAAGAAACCTGTGCCCAGCAGTGGGACGATAAAAAGGTTGATGGTGATGATGATGATTTACATAACGACACATACAATTAGTACACACAGATTAATTAAATGCTAACATATGGTACAGAAATCTTTATACAGATATTGTGAGCCCTGTCTACTAACTAGGAAAACTTGTGTAGCGGTACTTACAAACGCAGCAAAGTAAACAACGCGTCGTACTGACGTCACACGAATTCTACATCTCGCAAGCAAAGTTTACCGTGCAATTAGCATACATACAACTTCCCAACTTCAACCGTTGGACAATTGTCTACCAGACTCAACACTTGTCTAATTGGAGGATTCTCCCTTTTCTATGGAGGATGAGTTAACTTTACTCCATGTTCGTCATACCTCCAAACTTGTATCTTAGGAGACATTGTTCGGAAGTAAGGTTACTTATACAGTAGGATTTATACGTACAACTGCGAGTTGCGCCACTTATTGCTCGTGTTTATTTTTTATCATGTTTTATCGTGTTTATTAGGATTATTAGTTTATTTTATATCATTTTATACATAAAAATAACACCATATAGTAATAACAAAATGCAGCTTTCTCCCATTTCTTTTCACCTTGATCGTTTCAACTCGACAAAATATTTTCTTCTCTTCAAAACCCCATTTGAAAGCGCCACAATAAAATAATCCGGTACGCTTTGTAAAGTCCTCAGGCACAGTTATGATTGTTCAATTTTCTACGCAGCATCCCGAGGGATTTACTGGCTACCACTGAAATACATTAAGTTTATCTCGTGATTTCTCCATTTTTCTTCAAGGTTATTGATGTTCATGGAGCAGAGAATTGCCGCGCCGAAATAGTTTTAAGGCGATCGACGGTATTAATAAAATTTTACGTACAGACGACAGCGCATCAAGCTACTACAAACTGTCAAATTTCTTTCTTAGATTTTCAACTTTATCTCTGAAGCATTAAGGCTCAAGGTTGATTGACAGTTTCGGGTAGCTTGACCTGTTGTCGTCCGTACATCCCTACATAAATGCACTCTCGCCCTTATTTTAGGGTTCTGTACACAAAGGGTAAAAACGGGATCCTATTAGGAAGCTTCCACTATCCTTTGTCTGTCATCAGGCATTATCTCGTGAATATTGGTAGACAATTTTTTTTTTTAACAGATATATTTTGTTCCTGATATAACAACATATACTAAAACCAATAATAAATAAATATTTTAGGGGGTTCTCATACATCAAATGTGATTTTTGTAGAAAAATAGTGCGGAAACATTCGAGAGTGAGTCTGGCTCGTATTTTTTTTAACTAACCCTCTGTCACCCCCGGGCTTTAAATTACATATATGCTTTACTAGCTGCGCCAAGCGGTTTCACCCGCGTAGGTTTCGATATGCACCGCTCCTATTGGCCGCAGCGTGATATTGTATAGCCTAAAGCCTTACTGGATTAACGGACTATCCAACGCAAACAGAATTTTTCAAATCGGACCAGTAGTTCCTGAGATAAGCGCATTGAAAGAAACAAACAAACTCTTCAGCTTTATTTATTAGTATAGGTAGATAGATCTCTCTATTGTTTTCTTTTAAAAGTAAAGAAAATATTTTTCGTTTTTTTATGTGAATTACTGTGACTTTGTGTGAGCTAAGTAGCCTTCTAATTTTCGTGCTATGTTTCTCTGATGCGTACAATTCTCATCCAAGTCTTCCCCGCGGTCTATCATATGTCATTCATCCATCGGCCATTATGGTCAGCCAATGCTCCTGTCGTCTATCACCAGCCACTCCTTTAGAGGTATATAAGGAATATAACTCTAAAGGAGTGGCTGCCAAAAAACGATGTCCAAACATAGCGAAATATGCTAAATATTCTTGGAAGCTGAACCAGAGTACGTCCATAAATAGAATGTCCATGAATAATAAGAGTACAAACAAGGTGGACCGATGACCTGGTGAAGGTCGCGGGAAGCCGGTGGATGCGGGCAGCACAAGACCAGTCATTGTGGAAAGCCTTGGGGGAGGCCTTTGTCCAGCAGTGGACATCTATAGGCTGAAGAAGAAGTGTACAAACACACAGATAAATAAAGATTGCAATATACACTGGTTCCAAAAAAAAGCAACTCAATGAATCTTCTTAGATTCCAATCAGCCATTTACAACCTAATTCCTCAGAGGTAATTTAAAGAATATAATATTTCAATTCGCCATTTCATTTTGCTAACAATATGGCGCTCATGCTTTCACAGTAATAATTCATACCAAGGTTTTTCAGCCGACACAATCATTTCCTACGTTCTTTTTTTTGTCGCTTTCCGAATTAAAAGTGTAGCTTGTCGCTTCCCGATGTCGTAAAAAGTATTAGGTAATGTGTTTTTTTTAAGGAAAATTGAATATTTTTTTGTCTTTTCTCGAATTAGGGTTGTAAAAGGGTGGTATGGATTTATGAAATGGGTTTATGGTGCCTATGGGTTTTCTAGACGTTTATGGTAGCTTTTGTAATGCATACTAATAATTTATTCAATAAAGTGAGGCACGCTAAGCCCCTACGGCTTCCTGGGTGTCGTTTGTCGATTTCTGACAGTCGTTTCGGATAGTCGGACAAATGCCCGGAAACCTGACAACGAATAGTGTCAAGGGGTATCGTATGGCTATTCTCTGTCTTCAGCGTCACCTAGTAACTGAGGTGTGCAGATCAAATATGCAGTATTTAGTTGTATCCAGTTAGCTAACTCTCGTTCTTCTGCGGATCTCCTCATTCCTGATTCGATCGCGCAGTGAAACCCCAAGCATAGCCCTCTCCATTGCCCTTTGAGTAACATTTTAGCGACCACGTCTCAATTCCATAGTTCATCACTGGCAACACATACTGGTCTAAGACCAGCGGGAGGCGCAGGACCGATCGTCGCGTAGGACCTTGGAGGAGGCCTATGTCCAGCAGTAGACGTCTTTCGGCTGAAATGATGATGATGATGAGTTAGCTAAGAGCTGTGTTAGGTAACCCAAACACAGCTCTTAGTCGGGCTGTATGTGTATATGATCACTCATAACGCTAATAACACCGCCCATTGTGTCACCCTTTGTAAAATGGTCATATTTATGTTCTGTAATCTATATGGTGTACTTAAGAAAGAGTATTCTATTCTATACGAGTTTACTTCTGTATCAAAAGTCATTTTTTCAAATTAGGCTGAGAATCAGCACTTTTTGAACGTCAATATTACATAAGACAATCCCCCTAAAACGCCCGCCCTTTGCCACTTCCTAGTGCTTTCGCTGGGAAGATGTGGTGGAATAAACTCCCCAGTAGCACAGCTGTCTGTTCATTTCTAAAAAACACACGACTTTGTAGAACACTAAGTATAGGTAGTAATGAACGCAAGAAAACGCAACATAAAATGATATTATTTACCATATAGACAGCTAGTTAGGTATGCCAAAATTTCACCAAAGCAAAAAAACTATAGTAATTAATATATCATTAAAATGGAAATGTAAATAAGTAAAACCTTATTACCTTAATACAAGTATCATGTATTCGGTGTCAATACGTTTGACAAGGCATACTTATAGAAGAAGTATGTCCAGTCCAGTGTGAGGCAACCTTTAAAATAATGAGGAAAAGCTCGGCGAATGAATAAATAATTATAGTAGTAAAGAATAAGCTTAAAAGATAATAACAAATCCCTAAATTAACGATGAGAAAGGCTTTGTATCCTCAGTTTCGTATTAGGTTTTATCGTAATGTAACCCTATCACCGCTTAGTAAGCCTAATTTCATTCAACCAAAAATATTATAAATGAAAAACCCCAGCATTTAATCCTATTACCCTACAAAATTTAATCGTCGACTCAGTTACACCAAACACAAAAATCTAATTACACGTTTAGCCCCGACGAGTTTCAGCGAACTCTATATAAAAAAAAAATACTCTAAAAAGGCCGTGAGGGCTAAAAGTCCCCATTATCCAGGTAAAATGCCAATATATTCCGTGCAAAACAAACATGCCCATGCAAATTTGTAGGCTACACATTGAACGTATGTCATTCATCACGGTCGAAGCGGGATGGGGGACTAACGGGGAAAATGGGGAAAAGAATGAATTTTTGGAAGGGATGCCAAATTTTCCGCATAAAAAAAAAAAACTGGTAGAAAACGACGTTTTGAATAATGGTTTTGTAGTTTAAAATCAGATTTGCAATGCTGACTTCTGGTTTTTTTTTATATCATAAACTAGCTTGTATTTGTGCTGGTAAAGCGGACTCCAACACCAAAGCTGAAAAAGCTTCGGATGCGACTGGGAATTAACGCTTAGATGATTATGAAACTAGTCATCATCATCAACCTTTATATCGTCCCACTGCTGGGCACAGGTCTCCTCTCATTCAAAGAAGGATTGAGCGTAATCACCACGTTTGCTCAATGCGAGTTGGCGATTTCAGACTTAAAGTCCAGGTTTCCTCAAGATGTAGTCCATACAAATGAAACTAGTGCTTGACCGCAATCCCGCCTGACGGTAAGCAGTGATGCAATCGTTGATGGTAAAGCGCTCTAATTTATTAAGAGCCTCTTCATTTTAGCCTTGAAGATACTTAAGAAAATTATAGCCAGACGGCAACACAGCCGTTGGCAAATTATTCGATGTACCCGGAATAAAAGTCGAGGCGAAATGCTTCGTCCGGATCGTAGTGGTGTCACTAGTATTCTGTCGACGGATTCCGGATTCGCCCACACAGACCTTGAAAATTATAGTAAGGGAACGTACGTATGTAGGATTGAAATCTCATGGGAGCGTAATCTATGTTTTAACCCACATCGTGGATCAAATTTTATTCAAATTCGTTCAGCCATAGAGGCATGAAAAGTTAACAAACATGCGAGAGTTGCTTTCGCATGTATAATATAATATTTAAGTATCTAAATGTTTTGAACTACAAAATTTACTAATTCGACTGATGTAGTTAAAACATGATACCTGAAGAAGTCTAGAATTGCATTATCAAATATTGTGAATTGACATTTAAATAGGAAAGAAAGAAAAAATATTTGTTTGCGGTGAATAAGACGCAAAAAAAAATCAGAAATGGTTGAGGTCAAAATGCGTCACATCCACGCATGACAGAGCTTCAGCGCTGGTTTTCAGGGAAAGCCGGCGCCGGCGTAATGACGTCGTCCGATGCAGGAAACATTTATTAGGAAATGTCGTTTCCATATTCTCAAGACTGCCACAAATAACACCCCCCAATAAAATATACTTCCAATCATGGTATCTAAGAAAATTCTTCATATCAACATCTCCACATTGTTATACGTTTACGACATGTCATCTGGCTTCCATCCAGCCTCTTATTAACACCTTCGAACCTGCGTAACCCTAAAATTTTGCATCAAAAACCTCACACGTCACCCAAAGCCGGTGAGATAGGGTTATTTTTATTACCGCGAATAAAAAGAAAATGGTGGTTATACATTATTTTACAAGTTTATTGTCCCCGAGGATGTATTAGGAAAAGTACATGGGACGAAGTGAAAAGGATAATTTCTTTCAATTTGCGTATCAGATTGGTCTTTTGGGATGGGCAGAGTTCAGGGCTAAGAGCTGAACTGAACATAGCGATACAGTCGACAAAAAATATCTAAACTAGCGTGACAGTACTTTTTATTATGTTGTATTAGGTGTTTATTATATGCATGCTACATGATCGAATCAGGAATCAGGAGATTCGTAGAAGAACGAAAGCCGCCGACTTAGCCCAGCGGATTAGCTCTTTGAAGTGGTAGTTGGGTTCTCGCCGGAAGACGCAGGGTAAGCTCCCGACAAGGTAGACCGACGACTTAGTTAAGGTCGCAGGAAACCGCTGGATACGGGAGGCACAGGACCGGTCGTCGTAGAGATCCTTAGGGGTGGCCAATGTCCAGCAGTGGACGTCTTTCTGCTGAAATGATGATGATGACATAAGGAGTACTTAGTGAAATCTTTTACATCGTACTTCTAAATGCGATTAAATTTTTAAAGGTTTTTACGCACACAGTAACGATGTATATGCCAATGTTTAGTAGTTGCAAGCGCTAATGCTGAGTATGACTTGTTGGGTTCAAATCTCAGTTCTGGCACAGTGTTAATGGGTTTTTTCCATCAGGAATTTCTCTGTAATAGTCTGGGGTCTAAATTTTTGTTCGGGTGATGGTGATGGCGAGCCACCTTCGTGGGGCTGTAACATAATTGGCAGAAGGTGGCTTTAGCTACATCTCTGTAAATACCTTCGCTAAATACAGGCGTGATGAAGAGGCATACAATACAACATACAAATTTACGTCCCAAAAACGCAATAAATAGGCCAAAACCTTCGTTAATTAACCTATACGTTTTTCAAATAGGCTAATAAACACTCCGGAATATTCACAACATCGAATAATATTTATTTATACACCTTTACAGGATTCCGAAGTGGTAATGGTGAACATTTATTTGAGGTCGAAGCATTGTGGCGCGCTGAATTACATATTGTGTACCTTTTTGGTACAGGGTCGAATTTGGGGGGAATGGGGGGTAATAGGGTAGGCTTTTGGGGGGTTAGCATACATGATAAATTACCTTAGTTCTAGTTGGATAATTAGATTAAAATTTCGTCGCCGAACTGTACCAAGGGTACAAATTTTAGCGGAAGGCTTCAATATTCATAATAATTCTGACTAAGATTTAAGGACACCGAAGTTTAATTTAATAGTCTTGGTTTATAAATATCATAGCTTATTGTAGGTTGGAAATTACCCGATAGGAACGTACTGCCGGGATGAGATTAGATATAATTTAATAATCAGTTCAGTTCGTCGTGTTCCGGCATGATGTCTGATGAAGCCATACGGAGGACGGGTCTGAGCAGTTGTGTTGCGTTGTGTGGCGGGTACGATGCGTCAAATGTTGTTGTGTCAGGAGTTTGGTCGTGGAGGGTCTCCACATCAATCTCCCTCTGGCGCAGCATCGTTGGTCGTGTTGTTGGGTTTAACATTGCACCACCTCGCTCAACTGCCGTCTTCCTTCATTTTCACTAAGTCTTTTTTTATGTGAATGGGATTAATAAACTAGCGCGCTTTACCATAAACGATTACATCACTGCTTACCATGAGGCGGGATTGCAGTCAAGCGCTAGTTACTAATTTAAAAAAAAAGTATAACCTTTATTGTCAGTAAGGACCTAAATAATTTACAAAACTAGTTTAAGGAAATGTGCCACTGTTACTGCTACACATACACGGCATCTTACACTACTTCTAGAGATGGTTTGAAGGTAATACTATCTTTCTCGTCCAGAGCTTCCATATACGGCCATCATTCCTAATTATCACCGTCCTCAAGAAACTGTTGCCGCTGCCACGCATCCACCACATGAGCGAAGCGATACGGTTTCAAAAACAAAAAGGTAATAGAAAAGAAAAAAGTGAAAGATGATTTAGCGGTACCTACAAAAACGCCACTAGCAAACAACGCGTCATACTGACGTCACACGAATTCTACATCTCGCAAGTAGAGTTTGCCGTACAATTCGCATACATACAACTTCCCAAATACAACCGTTGGGCAAGTGCCCGCTAGACTCAACACTTGTCTGGTCGGAGGATCCTCCCTTTTCTATTGAGGATGAGTGAACTTTACTCCCTGTTCCTCATACCTCCACAGATGAGATAAAGTATCCTATATACTAACACAGGTCTGCCGTTTAGGCGTAAAAAAGTTACCAACAGGCAGGCAGGCGCGTGCGCTCCATAGAGGCATATAAGCACTGCATACCCTGATAATTTTCTAATTCGGAACACCCAAATCGTATTAAAATATAATTTTTGTAGTACAGTAAAATTTTATTTAAAAAACACTACAGTCTAAAACACTGCCATCTTTTGGGGCTAGCGCGAACTAGCTAACACATATTATGCTTATCATCTATACACGTCACTCTAGCGCCACGGAGAAAGAGCGACGTAAGCACGAACTAAAATGCCTCCCTGGTTAGCGTGTGTGGTCGTATTTTGAATGAAATTGTTTGAATGTGTGCGTAAGCTTCTCGTGTGCGACTGTGCAATTTCATTGAGAAAATGAACCGATTTAGGCAGTGCTTATTATAATCCGGCCAATTCAAAAAGCTGACAAATTGCGTACTTAATTGTTTTTCGTTAAGATACGTTTTTATTTTACCAGACTCACAATAATAAATTACGTAATCTTTTTTGTGGCCATATTGAATATTGATGTTTGGGTGTCGTTTTGAGTGCAAACTGAATTGAATTCGTTTATTTACTTTAGATAAGTATTTCTTTCTAAAATATGGAAAATTATTCTTGTGAGCTCTGTTCTCTTATGGTGATGTGTGTTTAGGTAAACTAAAAATAGTGTCTTTTTTAACATTAAGTTTTGAGCAAAAATATAAAATAGTTGTAAAAGGGCGTTGTGTTCGCGACTTGAACTTAACTCAAAAGAAAGGTAATGTCACACGTTGTTTTAATAATAAAAATATGATAATTATAACTGGTTAGCAGGGGTATACACACAAATTATTTTGTTTTCCGTGTATATTATTTTCAAAACATGTTAATAAAATGTTTTGGGGTTATGGATATTCAGATTTAAATATTTTCACAAAGCCTCCTCTAAATACGATTCGTCGGAAAAACATTTAGATTCTTGTTTAAAGTACCAAATTTTTGGTAGAATAGAGTCTAGTTTGAATAGACATTTAAAATAAACATTTTCAAACACAAAAAAATTTCAAAAGGTTAATCGATATCGTCTGCTTTTTAGGTAAACAAAATTTTGCGTTCCGTGGTCACGACGATTCGCTTATTATAGGAAAAATATGCAATCCAATCTACCGATCAGGTGGGTACGCGGGGCGTTGACCTCCGTCAGCTGTTGCCATGATGCAACAATGGCTAAATGTATTTGGGAAAAAATATAACATACATAGTGTAAAAATGATTGGAATCGATTCAGTTGCTTATTCTGAACAAACTATATTCAGGATTCGTATAAAGCAAAAATAAGTTTGTATAAGCACACATTTCGGTAGTGAATATGCATACCCCACTCGAAATGTCTGTGCACGCCCCTGCAGGCAGGCACCATTACTTACGCATATATTTATAAGCTAAGTTGTTTTGTCAAAAATGAACACTCACACAATGACTGACGCAAAGTTCCTCGAACAAGAATGTTCAAGAATGTTGATAGAAAAATCTACCATTAAAACAACTGCCGACTCAAACGAAACTGCATTTGAAGTTGCCGTTACGAATCAACCTGTTACAATATTATGTACTGTAGCACCAAGCAAAAACCCTTCAAAAAATTGCCGAACTGCATTTGAAGTTGCCGTAACGAATCAACCTGTTACAATTACAATATTATGTACTAGCTTTCCGTCCGCGGCTTCGCCCGCGTAGAGTTCGGTTATATCGCGCTTTTTAGATTTCCCTCGGGAATATCAAATAAAAGGGATTAAAGGTAGCCTATGTTCTTTCTTAGGGTCTAAAGATTATCTGTTCCAAATTTCATCAAAATCGGTTGAGAGGTTTAAGCGGGAAAGCGTAACAGACAGAGTTACTTTCGCATTTATAATATTAGTATGGATTGTAGCACTAAACAAAAATCCTTCAAAAAATTGTCGTTAGAATATTTAGTAACAAGTCAACCAAAGTCAACCCAAGAGCAGTCACGAAACCAACATGCAAGCATATAAAAAGGTATTTTAACCCGGTTACTTATAAACTACTGCCACATATTCCACAAACTGCCATACTGCTGCAACTCTGCGGCAGAACGCCTCATATCTCGCTATAACTATAAAAAATAAGTACCGAAGATAGAAGACATGGTTTTAGCTGTTCGCATCAAATGATATTGGAAAATACATTTAAGTACGTAACGCACGTAAGTGCAGCAACATGTCTACCCGATTACGGCTGGGAGGAGGGCAATGTATTTCCTAATAGAATGAAGATTCTACGGTAGGAATAAGGGCAAAATTATACTTATATTTTCCGTAAATGTAAGCTATGTTATGGGATTTTAGCCCGAAGTATTGTGACTCGTGAAATGGGGGCAATAGCTATGTTAATTCGCTTTTCCTTTTGCCAGTTAAAGGGTTCTAAACTGGCGTTCTGTCTGAAAGAATATGTAATTGGAACAGCAAAAATATATTCAACGTGGATGTACCTAGAGTGTCCTAGAGTACCTACCTAGTACAGTACCTATTTTGCAGGTCAACGCACATAATATTAGAAAGGTTCTAAACAATTAATATTTTGGGGATAGTCATGAATAGGTTGAGCTGTTTAGTGGTTCAGTATACTAATTGAGCTACTAAATGGTTTAACTGCTTTGATATTGCACGATCTTTTATAATGCTCTTTAATCCGTTTTTTATTCATCTTTAATCAGTTTTTTATTTTATTATTTTTGTTTTTTTAATTTTTGCTCTTGTTTTGCAAATCGCTGTTAACGTACGTACGTAACGAAATGATGTTCTTGTATCTAGATATACATATATGTGGAAGCCTGTAATTAGCAATTTGTGTTGTAAATAATGAAGCTTGTTGTAATACTAGCTTTCCGCACGCGGCTTCGCCTGCGTAGAGTTCGGTTATATCGGGCTTTTTAGATTTCCCTCGGGAATATCAAATTTTTCCGGGATAAAAGGTAGCCTATGTTCTTTCTCAGGATCTAAAGATTGTCTGTGCCAAATTTCATCAAAATCGGTTGAGAGGTTTAAGCGGGAAAGCGTAACAGACAGACAGACAGACAGAGTTACTTTCGCATTTATAATATTAGTATGGATGGATAGTATGGATTAGTCTGTAAGCTTTCTGTAATAGTAAAATAAATAAATAATACATTTTCTAAAAATGTCTGTGAAAAGTTAAGAAAAGTGAGCTTAGACAGAGGTATCACTAATTTTAATTAGTAGCATTAGGTGGTGTTAATGCACTTACCGAGTCCTCGAGTGGAGACCGCGTCTCGGCAAACGTATCGTAGGACGCCCTTGGGCGAGATGGAGCGACGACATCAAAAAGGTGGCTGGTAGTGGCTGGCGGAGAACTACTCAGGATCGAGCTTGTTGGCGTGACATGGAAGAGGCCTATGTCCCGTAGTGGACGAGTAGAGGCTGATGAATGCACATAACAGTTAGATACATGAATAAGCAAGTATATTCAAATATATTGTTTTGCCTTGCCATTGCGTGGGGGAGCATTCAATCAGCTTTAAGGAATGGAGAACGAACCAAACTCAAGAAGGTTTTTCCATTTACTCGTAATTATACTTTTCTCTCTTTCCGTAAACCTTTGGTTGAATAACATCAAGTAAGCTCCAGCCGCCACCGACCGGTGAGCTATTTTAATTTTATATGCAATGTTCAACACAATGTAACTTGTTATGAATAAATAAGTAAATGATGATGATGATGTACCAACCCGCACTGGGATCTACCAATCTACACGGGGCCCGCGGGGTAGATTACGGCCCGCTCCCTCTCATGGAGAGGAGGCCTGTGTCCTATGACTGGGACATTATAGGCTGATTTTCTTATGTGTAGCAATATTTCCTGTTTTCATTATTTTTTGGACCATATATTTTTGTATAATGATAACATACTCAAACATGTTATAAATATATACCTACTTAATGTTATGTCCAGCATGTTTTTCCTACATACTAAATAGGCCAGAATAATAACACAAATCAATCTCAATAACGCCCAGAAAATCAACATAAAAATAAGTCTACCCTCCTCTATATTTTTCGCTCACAATAGCACACATACCAATAATAATAAGTCACCAATGGACCGTGGGTACCTTCCATCCGAACTGGTGGCACACAAATGGGTAGAAATAGGCCGGGTCATAATGGTTAGGAAGGTAGGACCATAACTTTTGGTTTAAACTCGGCCGTATTTTGGTCCTAATGGATTAAATTAGGACCAGCTTAGAATCGGTATCTAAGAGTGATTGGTGCTTTAAAATTTTAATTAATCGTGGTTTAAATCTATCATAGTAATGTCCTTACTGTTGGTGCTGTAACTAAACCGTTGGTATCGTGGTTACAAGTGCGACTGCTGTGTACAGACTCCTCGTTTTGATTCCTAGGTCGGACAGCGAATTAATTTCTTAGTTCGGAATCTGGAACTTAAATGCGTGAGAGCCACGTGCCATTAAAGAAACCGGCCAAGTGCGTGTTGGACTCCATACAAAGGGTTCCGTACCATTGATTTATGAAATTAAAGGATTTAAGTTATTTGTATGAAAGATTACGCGGTAATAAGCGGTTTACGATTTACGAGTATTAAAAAAAACTACTTGTTAGATGTCGTTCAAAACAATTTTCGTTGGTAGTTTTTATAGTAATGTACATCATATGTATTTTTTAGATTTTTCATTTTCTTATTTTAAAAGTTAGAGGGGGGGGACCAACGTTTTCCACTTTGGGTGCGTCAGTCACGCAAACTATTCAGTTAATATTTTTTAAACCTCGATATCATTTTTGAAGACCTATGCATAGATACCCCACACGTATGTGTTTGACGAAAAAAAAATCAGAAAAAAAGATTTTCAGTTCTAAGTATGGGGAGCCCCCAATATTTATTATTATTTTTTTTATTTTTGCATCAAAATCTTAATGCGGTTCCCAGAATACATTTACCTACCAAGTTTCAACAGTATAGCTCTTATAGTTTCGGAATAAAATGGCTGTCACATACGGACAGACAGACATGACGAATCTATAAGGGTTCCGTTTTTTGCCATTTGGCTACGGAACCCTAAAAACACCATCACGCACGCACGACAGTCCGTAATACTGTTGGTCGTATCGGATTGCCCACCGTGGCAGTAATCGGTCAGAGGAATTTTGTCTGTAGTTCACCTATCATCCATTTGACGGCTTGACGGAAAATTCCCGTAATAAAAACTTTCAAGACCTAGTTCCATGACAATCAACGTATTGCAACTAACTACATTGGTGGTCTTACGAACAACGTATTTTGTTTCGCTATTAACAATATCCAAAATAAACACGAGTAAAAGTACAATCACGAACAAAACACATACCAATAACAATAAATAAACTCGCATCACACTAACTTCGTCACCAATCGGCTAGATTCGGCAATTCTCGTTCACCATTCGTTAAGTCGACACAATAGTCTGTAACATCGGAAAAGGCCTAAAGAAATACCTTTTTTTTCCTTTTTTACGCAACGATATTGTCCACTTTGTCGTTATAAATGGGCTGAGTGTGTAATCTTTATTACTTTTACGTAAACAGAGTTATCTTTTACGGTTAGTTTTTCTTTTTGTTGCTGTAATCATTGGACATTGAATAGTTGGGTTTGGGACGCGAAATACGAGCGCTCCTTGTAAAAAATGGCTGCTTATAAATCGCGAGAATGTTTGTTTCTAATAAAAAAGGACTTGGTCCGTTTTCGACGCGATTCTTTATTGAGTCCGTAATGGACGATGGTTTTTGGAGATTCTCTGGCAGTGCTGAACATTTGCTAAGATAAACAAATCTTAGCAAATATCTAGCACAGCCAAAAACTAAATCATATAGTAACATATAATTTTGATAATAAACTGAGTTAGAGACTAAATTTGTAATAAATATACGTGTTTTGTTATTAAGTTTCGATATTTTATATAACTTAAAAAACAGAAATAATAAAGAAATATTATAACAGACAACATCCATACTAATATTATAAATGCGAAAGTAACTCTGTCTGTCTGTCTGTCTGTCTGTTACGCTTTCCCGCTTAAACCTCTCAACCGATTTTGATGAAATTTGGCACAGACAATCTTTAGACTCTGAGAAAGAACATAGGCTACCTTTTATCCCGGAAAAATTTGATGTTCCCGAGGGAAATCTAAAAAGCGCGATATAACCGAACTCCACGCGGGCGAAGCCGCGGGCGGAAAGCTAGTAACAAATAAATGATCTTTATCTTTATCTCTTTATAATGTAAGTTATTTCCAACATTAAAAAAATCCGTCATGCGAAAGAACTTTTAACACAATATAAACTTTAACTAAAAAACTTTCACATCAACTATACCGAGGCGTATCTTAAACATTTTGTAAATCAAAAAAATTGCTTCGAAACTTGATCTTTCCAGAAACTCGGAAAAGGCAACTCGCAATTCACTTAAAAACTAAAAGATAGTTTCGTGAAATACTCTTATTTTTTTCGTTCCAAATAAGATTTTTTGTCACGGAGAACTTCTGTACGAAGTAAGGACACTTAACTTTAATGAAATACAAAAAATAATGGTTTCGTACGAGAAGTAATGGTTGGAAACTTGTTTTATTTCGAAATTATGGCGAATTTAGTTTGAAGGAGATAGAACACTCGCTTTCTTTTGCGATCCTAAGTTTTATTTGATTGTGACACTAAATGTATCGAGAACTAAAAAAAAATATTTTTTGTGTTAAAATGCTATTATTACAAAGACTAGGACTACAATATTAAGCTTGAAATTAACCCCTTTATTTATAAATATTGCCTAAATTAAGAGATAGTGAAACGAGAAAAATTTTAGGCTCAATAAGTCAAATAATCATTAATTAGTTCAACAATTTATTTCAAGCAACGTTTGAAATGAAAACAGAAATCTATTATTTCTCTATTCAATTTGACATTCTACAAAGATAAAACTCATTACCTTATCTTAATACCAATTTACCTCCTATCTAGGGGCCTAATATGACCACTTTGGAATAACATTATTCGTGGCCCCTGGCGCACAGGCAGGTGAATGACGAATGGGTTATAGTGAGTAAAAATCTGACAGACTAATCCGCTCTGCCCAGAGCGGGAGAGGCTATTTGCTGATGTGTCATCCGGAATAACATCACGAATATATTCTGTATATAATATTCCAGATAGTAAAACTGTCTATCAACTACATAATTGTCTTCGACAGTAGTCTCAATCGAGAACAATTTCTTTGCCGAAAAACCCGTTTACTTACCAACAAAATAACAACTTACCTACATCACTACCTACCCTCGAACCGCGACACAACAGGCTCTCACACCCGTCGTCCCCAAAAAGGTAATTTTTCTCGCGAAAATATTCCACCAAAAGAAAATTGCTACAGACGGCTGAAATTCAGGTAGTGGTCTCCAAATGGCAGCGTGTCTGTTTGAGGGCAACGATATGGTCTACCATGTATCTGGGCCGTTGTTAGTACAGGCGGGGAGAAAAGTGAATTGTCAGGCTCGTTTGTTTTGTAAGTATTTTTTTATCGTAGGCTTTTATTGGTTTACATTTGCCTGGGGTTGTGTTGTCGGGTTTCATATATTTTTTTGTTTGTGTCTAGTGTACTGGTTGTAATAGGAACGAGGAACAGGACAAATTGTTAGTTTAAATGTGACTTATAATAGTAAACAATTTTATGAATCTTTGCTAATATTATAAATCGGAAAGTGAGTTTGTTGGTTCGTAACTACTGAACCGATTGCTTTGAAATTAAAGTTAGAAGTCAGGATTAAATAATAGGGTACTTTGTATCCCGGAAAAAAATTATATTCCCGAGGGAAACAAAAATACCGAATTCCACGCCTGCGAAGCCGCGGGCGGAATGCTAGTTTTGTAGATTTTAACTATTTGTTAACGTTTGGTTTGTCTTTTTGACGACGAGGTAGTTTTAGTTCTGCAGTACTCCAGTTGACACTTTATTTATGTTTTTACTAAACATATAAAATTTTGTTAGAAAATATGGATACTTTTTAATCCATACTAATATTATAAATGTGAAAGTAACTCTGTCTGTCTGTCTGTCTGTTACGCTTTCCCGCTTAAACCTCTCAACCGATTTTGATGAAATTTGGCACAGACAATCTTTAGACCCTGAGAAAGAACATAGGCTACCTTTTATCCCGGAAAAAATTGATGTTCCCGAGGGAAATCTAAAAAGCGCGGTATAACCGAACTCCACGAGGGCGAAGCCGCGGGCGGAAAGCTAGTAAGAAAATAAAAGAAAAAAAGTTTGTCTATGTCTATATTGTGCAATTCAATGAAGACTGTATGTGAATGTAAAACTAATTATATTATGTATTTGTTTCAGGTAAGTACATCATTTCAGCAGATTAAGAATACAATTGTTTCAGGTAAGTACATCATCTCAGCAGATTTAGAATACAATGAATGAAAATAGGTACAAATTACTTGCCAAGCTATTTACTTATAATATTCGTTATCGAAACTATTGTGAAATATCGACAATATGGTAACCCATGTTACCATAAAACGTCAAATGAACACCTAAACGTCACATTAATAACGTTATGTCACGTCAAATTCCAACCTCAATCATTTGGTAGATACATGCTCGACATATTACAATAAAGGAAATTGATAGAGGGGTTATAACTAATTAGACAATTCCGGGATGGTACGGAATGAAACAGTTTGACTGAATAATGTTACACTTGGTTGCAAATGAACGGAACACTGAGAACTAACTTGAATGTATAGAAACTATACTTACACGAAGAAACTTTCGTGTAAATAGCTATTTGATACGCTCTGAAGTACCAGCAGGCTCTGATCTACTATATCATTTTTGATTTATAGATCAGTAGGAAGTAAATATGATGATTTTAGCAATTGACAGCCCAATTATTAAGGAAGGTCTTATTGCTATTTATATCAGCTAAATAATATCTGTCTATGATCCTAAGTAGCAGAGCATACAGAAAAAAATAAAAAGAACGTTATGCGAAAATTAAGTATGCACATATAGCGCGTGCGGCTGATGCAATGCAATGTAATGCAAAATGATGGTAGGCCGAGAGTTTTTGCTGTTGTTTAGTATATTGACTACAACTGTCACACGATCGTCGTAGCAGGAGGAAGCTGGTATTTGTTTGATAATATTTAAATAAAATTCACTATTTTCACAACACGCAATCCGATGCCAAAAAAAAGTTATTTGTCCTGATTATTTTGTACACAAAAAGATATAAAATAATTGATGAAATTGCTAATTTATAGTAGTTTTTGTTAGTGTACAAGAGGTCCAATTAATTTTGCTGTTAAAAAATCAAATTTCTGGCTACAATCCAAGCGAAAATAATTTCATAGTTGAACCACTCGGTAGCGTGGTTTGATTTTACGAATAAAAAATAGAATGTAGATCTACGTGATAGATAATTTAGTTAAACGTTTACTGTTTTCACGACTTGACAAAACATGGCACAAAAAATTTTCTTTAGATATTAATGTGTCCTATACATACACTTTCTAAAATAAATTCACCAATTGATTGTGAACACTGCATCAAAATTAGTTTAGAAGATCACCGCAATCACACCACCAACACAAAAAAGGTGACTTTAATTGTTAACATGTTTATATAACAAAACAACAAACTCTGAAAGCATTTAGATTTCCTATTTAGTTTAACAACTGACTAGTTACTCTCCAATTAAAATACGTAAAGGCTTTAGCAATAACAATTTTAGACAGTAACGAGTTAACTGGGTACCTATAATTTGGCACACGGTACCATCCGTATGGTCATTCAGCTAACAGGTAACAATAAAATAACCCAACTAGCCGTGACAAACAGTACATCCCGAAAAAAATCCAATTACCTACGCGGAAAAATAATAAAAAAGTCGAAAAAAGGAAGAACGAACAGAAAAAATACTCGTCGCGAAAAAGAGCACTTCTGTTCGCGACTGTCCGACGGAATTCTGTTGCCAAGCGAGGCGTTACTTTTAATCTCGAATATTGCAATGGCGACAATTTGAAACCTACCCTATCTCCGTCCCTTTCTCTCGTTCACACTTTTGTATCGTGTTATCTCTTTTGTTCAGTGCGTAAATTTATTTTTCCCTATTGCCAGATACAAGACCAATTATTATATAATTCCTGACTACTTTCGGTGCCGAATTTAAGGGAAATTCGAGCTGAAATTTTAAACACATTTCGGGACGCAGTTACCTTTTATATCTGCTTGGGGATGGTAATTTTTAATCTGTTGTAAAGGCTGAATTACATAGTGCAATGCTGAGTGGTAATCTTGGAAGATTATAGGATTTGTTACTGATTTTTTAATTTCCTTTTTCTTTCTACCCAAGGTCTGGAACAGGGCTTTCAAGTCCATTACTTGGTCCATTGCGTTAAGAAAATTTTATAGAATTTATTATCTGTTGTTATTCAGCCGATCAATTCTGAACTAATTGGACTACTCTGTAATAAATTATTCGTGTACGTAGAAAAAAAACAAAAAAACATGTGTGCAATTCACACATAGTAGAATTTGAAATCTTCCAAATTTTGAATTCTTGATAATGAAACGCATGTAATAAACATTGCGATACCTTACTTCGCAAATCGGCTAACTCCACGTTTCTTCTTCAGCCTATTGAGGTCCACTGCTGGACACAGGCCTCCCCAAAGCTTTCCACACTGACTGGTCTTGTACTACCCGCATCCATCGGCTTCCCGCGACCTTCACTAGGTCATCGGTCCACCTTGTTGGAGGCCTCCCTACGCTGCGTCTTCCAGTACGTGGCCGCCACTCCAAAACCTTACTGCCTTATCGGCCATCGGTTCTACGAGCAATGTGCCCCGCAGTGCCACTTAGGCTTCCTTCACCTTATTATCAGTCATTGGTATCCAATATATAATTCGAAAGTAGGTACATATAACTTAGAAAAGTTACATTGGTACTTGCCTGACCTGGAATCTGGCTGGTGTTTTAACCACTAATCCACCATGACTCTTTACACCGCGGTTTTACCCCGCACGAGTTTTGATCCGGTACGTATAACGGAAAAAACGTTTCCTTTATGTTCATCCTGTTTTTAAACAATCTATGCGCCAATTCATCTAAATCCGTTTAGTAGTTTCTGCGTGAAAAACGACTTAAGTTTGAGAAAATGGCCGTTCAAGAAACATCTGTGTAGACAACTACCCCCTTTTGGGAAACAATCACACAGACGATATTAACAACTGAACCCCCGTTTCCCCTTCCGCCAAGAAACAACAATAACAAAGAAAATCAAAGCTTAAACAAACAGCCCTCGCGCCAAGTCAATCAGAAAGGGTAAGCTTTTTGTCATTCCATAAATATTTGATTCATCGTCTACTAAGTTAGGACGAGAGGTCGCTGGTTCTATGCTTGCGTGGTCAAGATGTGTTTTCTTTTTTTTTTTTTTGGAAATATTGTCCTGCATAATAAACACACGACATCATGCGTTATCCCTATAAATGGGTAGACAGAGGTCTATCGTTTAGAGATGTAGTCACGAGCAAAAATCAAAACATCCTCGGCTTTCTTCAAAAACGATTTAACCTTTATTTTTAAAATGAAATATGTTGCTACTCTTGTCGCTGTTGCTATGTGGATAGATGAGCAGTAGCACCTTTAAATACTGGGACCACGAAAGCAAGTTAATTGTATAAATAGGCAGTCGCTCCATTTAAACTCTTGGTATTCAACTATATCCGGTCAGACTGGGAGCCACCCAAAGATAGTTGGGATAAAGTGGTGACGACACGATTGGTGTAGTGACTGAGCGATTGGCTGATGCGCTGAGTGTCGCGGGTTCGACTCCCGCACGGAACAAATATTTATATGACCTACATTTAGTTGTTCCGAGTCTGGCTGTTTGGGAATGTAAGTTTTTTTTTTTAATAATTTTGACTGCAATCCCGCCTGATGGTAAGCAGTGATGCAATCGTTGATGGTAAAGCGTTTATTAAGCCTATTCACTTAAAAAACTTAGGAAAATAGGAAGGATGTCGGCAGTTGAGCGAGGTGATGCAATGTTAAACCCAAGACTAACACGACCAAACGATGCTGCGCTAGAGGGAGATTGATCTGGAGCCTCCACGACCAAACTCCCGACACAACAACATTTGGCGCATCATACCCGGCACACATCGCAACACAACTGTTCAAACCCGTCCTCCGTACGGCTTCACCAGACATCATGCCAGAACACGACGAATCGCTTGGCGGCAAGACTTTGTCTGGTGGGTTGTAACTTCTGCCGGCAGCCGATGTTATGGCCTACCACCGAGATATGATGAAAAACAATCCCATATTTGAACTTTTCCTATAAAAAATAACCATTTTTAACAATACCTTGTTCTTACTATAGCCACGTGCTAACTGTTACAGTTCAAACGATTAGTAATCGTTAACATTCGATGCGGTACAATCGAGAGCCGAAGTCAATCGATTCGAATCGCCATCGGTAACTGCCAAGAAGCCATTTTCATGCAACCTTTTTTACGAAAGAGATATTCAATTGATTTTTATTAAGAAGTAATTAATTTAATATGATTTGGTTAATTGTTTCTTAATATTTAATTGAAATCCGATGTAAAGTGCTTTGTCTAGCGAAAACAGAGGCTTAGAGAAATCTGACTTTATTAATTTTCCTCTAAGCAGTTCTATTATGTCGTGGTGGCCTAGTGATTAAAACACCAGCCTCTCAAGTATGAGTGTGCGGGTTCGATTCCAGGTCAGGCAAGTATCAATGTAACTTTTCTAATCTACATGTACTTTCTAAGTGTATCTTGGACACCAATGACTGATTTTAAGGTAAAGGAAAAAATTTTGAGGAAACTTGGGCTTTAAGTCTGAAATTGCCAACCCGCATTAAGCAAGCGTGGTGATTACGCTCAATCCTTCTCTATATGAGAGGAGCCCAGCTGTGTCCAGCAGTGCGACGATAAAAAAAAGATTAAAGAAGATGACGAAGCAGTTCTGGGTAAACCGGACGAAGCGTTTCGCGCCTACTACCTAACTATTTGCCAGCGGTGGTCTTTCCGTCTGACTACAATTAAAGTGTCTTCAAAGCTAGAGTGAATAGGCTCTTAACAAACTAGCTCGCTTTACCATCAACAATTGCATCACTGCTTACCATCAGGCGGTCTTGCGGTCAAGCTCTAGTTTATAACATTAATATTAATAAACTATCTACGAATGCTCATTAGTCTCAAAGTTGCACACAGTAGTTCACAGTGACTGAAAAATTGTTCGGAATCGTTATTGTATGGGTATGTGATGCGGAAAATTTTACGAGGAAACCTTTGCGTATGAACGTCAATTGATATAAAAGTTGGAAAAGACGAAAGAAACGATGGATGAACTGTGTGAAAGATGGCATAGTTAGAAAGGGTGACTGCCGAAATGATGAGAAGGTTGGAAGAAAAATACGTGTTGCGCCGACCCCAAATAACGAATAAATTGGGATAAGGACAGGAGAGTGATGATGTATCGGGCTTATCTGGTTCCCGGATGCAAAAGCTGGCTTAACGTTAACTTTATTCGGTTTCCCTAATCGGTTTTTCTTATTAGCATTGTCTTTATTCGTTGCAATACTTTAGTACTCCATTCATCCATTATAAGAGACTCAAAAATAGGTGTAATATGCCTACCGTAGAATAGGTGTCATCAATTATGACATGGACTTTAATATACCTACACTAGTCATTATAGTCTAAGATCCGACCTAGAGGCGTCCTTCACCGATCGGCTTACCGATTGAGAAGTAATTTTTATCAAATATTATATATAACATAAAAAGTATATATTGTATAGAACATAAAAAGATAGGCAACCGAACGTTTTCATATTCTTTAGGATGTATACTTTCGATTAGTATGTAATTTTTTTGGTAAGCGAATTAGCACATAATATAAAAAAATAGGAGCAGATTTTTAATTAATCATAACCTTGAACAAAAATTTTTAGGCAACCTATTAACGATACTTTTCTTTATATATAACTAGCTTTCCGCCCGCGGCTTCGCCCGCGTGGAGTTCGGTTATATCGCGCTTTTTAGATTTCCCTCGGGAACGAACACTATATTATGCATTTATTATACATACAAACCTTCCTTAAGAATCACTCTATCTATTAAAAAAAACTGCGTCAAAATCCGTTGCGTAGTTTTAAAGATCTAAGCATACATACGGACATACAGCGAAAGCGACTTTGTTTTATACTATGTATTGATATTTGATCAAAATTACTTCTCAAGCGGTAAGCCGATCGGTGAAGGACGCCTCTAGGTCGGATCCTGACCTATCAGCAAAATCTAAATATTTCTGTTCTTATGATTTCCGCTTTTAATTTCATTAAAAAAAAAATAACATGGTTTTGTAGCTGGCAGTTTGGCCACTACAGTGGAGTGATAAGTGAAAATTCAAAATTAGAATTTCATTTGTTCATCCTGTAAATGAAATGATTCATAGTTTAGAGTTACGAGTGCCTTTTTTTCTTCTGGATGGGAAATTTTCAAATGACCTCTCCCGCTCTGCGCTGAGGGGAAGGGCGTGTAAGACTTTTACTGACTAAAACCCTCACGTGTTCCTTCTCTTGCCTGTGCCATTTCATCTTTGAAAAGTAGAGGTGGCATAATGTTCTGATTTTGGTGACCCACAGCCTGCGACACAGTTCTCCCGGTGAGGGGGTCATTTACCATATTTATAGATGTCACATGTGTTCAGAGTTTCTTCACGACGTTTACTTATACCATTTTTACAGTAGTGATGAGTTTACACAAAGTCAGACGCCTGCATGAATTCGAACCTACGACTTACAACTATTAATTTGCAGCCGTTACCACTTAGTTCATGTTTCTCTTATTTCGAAGGTAGTTTCTATTTCTACTATAAAAGGATACAACTGGATACCAGAATATTACATAACCAAAGCCTTCGCAATTAATTTGCTACCGAAATTTCAAATGTAAGCAATCTACAATCGCGACTTATTAGCCAATAACGTAAAAAAATATAAGCTTACTAGCTTTCCGCCCTCGGCTTCGCCCGCGTGGAATTCGGTTATATCGCGCTTTTTAGATTTCCCTCGGGAACATCAAATTTTTCCGAGATAAAAGGTGGCCTATGTTTTCTTAGGGTCTAAAGATTGTCTGTGCCAAAATTCATCAAAATCGTTTGAGAGGTTTAAGCGGAAAAGCGTAACAGACAGACAGATAGGCGGAGTTACTTTCGTATTTATAATATGTATTAGTATGGATGGAATAACAACTTTAAGTTTGTGCACGCTACAACTTAAAACATAGTTATAACTTTTTCAAGAAAGCTAGTCACTGTAAAATCAACATAAATATTGTTTAAATAAAGATGATCTTTATTTAACTTTAAATCACCTTGAAACATTTAGATACAGTATTCTTCAGCTAAAAAGAACTTGCAAATAATAATTCTAAGTTCAAAATTCCCATTATTTTCGCCCACTTGGTTGCCTAAGGAGCGTGCAGCCATTGAGATTTCATTTAATAACATCGTTGCCAAGCTTTCATGAATGTGGCTAGAGACGTTGATGTAATCGGCATCGTGGCAACAATAGCTATGCTTTTTAGGCTAACGGGGTGAGCAGAATTTGAAGTGTTGAGGTTATATTTCTTCATGTGGTTGGTAACATCCAATTTACCAATCACATGAGGAAAAATAAACTTAACACTGGATAAAATTGGTAAGCACCGCCAATGTAGGGTGTTTGATAAACTAGTGCTTGCCCGCAATCCCGCCTGATGGTAGTGATGTAATCGATGATGGTAAAGCGCTAGTTTATTAAGAACCTAGTCACTCAAATAAACTGAGGAAAACGGCAGTTGATTGAGGTGAAGTAATGTTAAATCCAATAACACGATCAACGATGCTGCGCCAGAGGGAGATTGTTCTGGAGACCCTTCACTACCAACTGCCGATACAACAACATTTGGCGCATCGTACCCGGCACACATCGCAACACAACTGCTCCGACCAGTCCTTCGTACGGCTTCACCAGACATCATGCCGGAACACGACGAATCACTTGGCGGCAAGCCTTTGTCTGATGGTAGGTGACTTCTGCCGGCAGCCGATGTTATGGCCTACCACATAGAAGGTGGAGTGGAGGCTGGAGGGTGATGGAAAGATTAATGCCAGTTACCATGAATTCAGAACATGAACCCCTCTGAGTTAAAACTATTTGGAAAAAGGTAACTCATTTAAAAAAAATCTGCTCTATATTTAAAAAAATATAGAATAATAGATTAAGAAATTCGATCCAAAATTATGGACATTTCAATTATTACATACAATCTGACATTTTTTAATTTGCTTTTAGTAGCTAATATACCTAATGTGACGAGTTTATCATTTTTAAAATATGTAAATTTAAATATTTTCACACCACATCTATTGGTAGAATGTAAATGGGACACTTATTTTTATGAACAGCTTATTATTGCAACTAAAGGATTATTATTATTCGATCAAACAAAACGCCGCTAAGGCACTGCACTTTTTTATATGAAACAGTAGTTTTTTTTTTTGGATACCGCCGAAATATCTCTGTGTTGGTTTGGAATCATATAAATCTTCCCAGAGAGCCAAAAACATGCTACAACATGTTTTACCCACCTTAAAACCGAGTTGTAACAAGTCTGTTACTAACCCCCACAGTTTAAGGGTCAAATAGACCCATGGGGCTGTACGTTGGTATTACCGTCAGGTTAAAAAGCGAGGATTACAGAGTGAGCCGAGTTTTTATGACAGTTAGCGGGGTTATTCGGAAAATAATGGATATTGAGATAAAATGGTGGTTCATTCTGTATGCGATATTTTTTTCAGAAGTGTGGTTTAAAAGTGTTATTTTATTTACAGAGCAGTTAATTTTTAGTGTAAAATATGCATAAATATAGGGGAATAACGTAGCTTTATTGATGCGAAATTGTATTCATAGGAGATATTTACTATCGAATCAAACAGCTATTGTAAAAAATACTTTGAGATTATTTTTTGCAGCTTCACCAACTGCTAGCTATTTTGATTTTATGTAAAAGAAAATCTTTCTTATCCATGCCTGCCTAGATAACTACAAAGAAAAAGTAAAATCGTTAACATTTTAGATTCCCTTTGTATTATACCGAGGCTTTACCAAATGCTGTTTAAATCCAAAATATTAAGATCGAAATATCAACAGAAATGAATAGTGACGGCTCTGAATCCTACGCCAACCCTTTTCATCTGATATAAACTGTGTTTACTAGTGATGTAACGAGGATGCGGTTTCGGCCTTTCGGCATTCGACTTGACGTGAAATATGGTTTCGACATACTGTTCATGGCATAGCATGGTAGTGTTATGCAAAGGTTTGCAGTTGGATTTTGGGTTAAATGGAAAATTAGTATGTTGGATAAGTATTTATTTGATTGGATTTCACTTTATTGTTTACTAGTTGCGCCCCGTGGTTTCACCCGCGTAGGTTTCGATATGTTTTTTTTTATTAGCGCCACTTCTATTGGTCGCAATTCGTGGATTAATGGGCTAACCAACATAACAATTATTTTTCAAATCGGGCCAGTAGTTCGAAAAGAAATTAGCGTGTTCACACAAACAAACTCTTCAGCTTTATATCATCATCATCATCAACAACCTTTTTATCGTCCCACTGCTGGGCACAGGTCTCAGAGAAAGAGGTTTATATGTTACTATAAGATTTATTTGTTGTTCTTTAATTTAATTTTTGTTCAATAACTCGTAATCGACAACAATTTCGACTTTCGGCCTCCAAATAATACCAAACATATTTCAGTCTCACTGTATTTTCACATCACTTTGATTTAACATTAATCCCTAGGGCGTAAGTCCGCACAATATTATATATAACAAAGAATATTGTATATCACTATGGGGTAAAAGGGTTTCTATTATTGGACCTTAATTGCTTAGTTCAAATAAATGGAGGGTAGGTACACATTATGGTAGAAATTCCCGAGAGCAAATAACTCTCATACATCTTGTCTATTTTTGGATTATTTCAAGTTATTGTTTATAGTGTGTGTAATATATCTTACCAATAACTTGAAGAAATTGATATGTCATTTTTGTGAGCAATAAGTCAAATATTAACAACTAACTTCCGATGTCAGAAGGTGTCCCAGGGGAAATCGTGATAGCTAGACAGTTCAAATATTCACAAATGTTGTATTTATGAGCCGCCCAGCGGGGTAATTGCGTAACACACACCACCTGTCAGTAGCAATGGGATTCTTTTTGACAGTTAAACAATATACATTGCGTTATTTACATTATTGAGTAGACACATTTTTCGAATATACAGAGCAGTGGATTAGTAATATGCTTCAAAATGATGATAATAGTGTGTTACCCAATTAGGGTGCTGGTTGATCGATCAGGTTAAGCTACGCTTGCCGCAGCTCGTCTGTGGATGGGTGGGATCTTTACATACCGAAACCTCTCCGTGCCTCTTAAAGCGCATTAAACCGTTGATCTCGACTGTCAAGATCTTTGACATTATTACAATATTGTCACATATCGCTCATAAGTACTGATGTTCAGTTGCCAATATATTTTTTTTTTAATTTGCCAGCGGCGGTGTTTCCGTCGGACTACAATTTGAGTGTCTTCAAGGCTAGAGTGAATAGGCTCTTAATGAACTAGTGCGCTTTACCATCAACGATTGCGTCACTGTTTACCATCAGGCAGGATTGCGGTCAAGCGCTGGTTTATAATATGTAAAAAAAAAATTACAGGTCGTCAGAATTCCGAATATCTGACCACCAATCTTACCAAGGGGTACCATATTACCCTATACCTGGGTTGTGGAGGTCAGATAGGCAGTCGCTCCATTTAAAGTACTGTTATTCAGCTGAATCTAGTTAGACTGGAAGGTGACCACAACATATATTATGTAGTTGGGAAAAGGCTAGGCATTTTTATATGTTCTAATTATGTTGCGTAAGAATTTAACCAAGACCTGTATCCTAATCGTGTAACGCCCTATTACTATCAATTGTATTCATTTTGAAGCACATTGCTAATCCATTGCTCAATATGTTCCAAAAATGTGTCTGCTCAACAACGTATACAACGCAATGAATGTTGTTGAATTGTCAAAATGAAATTCATTGCTACTGACTGTGTTACAGAATTACCCTGCTGGTACTGGTGCTTCCATCTTTGAGAACAGAACGTGTGTATGGTATTTTTGTAACTTATTTTTGACAGGTATGCCATGAAAATAACCGACAAAGTGCGCAAAAAATATATAATTAATTCTGTTTTTATGATATGTGATAATTTCAACAAAGCCAAAAATCAAAAGTCACTTTGATCTACCGTCAGCTGTGTTGTGCGCTCGGTAACCACACTGCAATAATTTGTATATGTATTTGGAAAAAAAATATAACATGGTATAGGTAAAAATAACGTATACAACGTGTAACATAAAGGGTATATACATAACAAAGGCATGGGATCTTTACATGATATCAAACGATATTGGAAGGGTTTTTTAATCCTATCTCTTTATGTTAGGAAGTTATGAGGAAAAACACCGCCTCTGATAGGCTACTGTCATACTAGTCGCACAGACATATTGAAGACATTTATCGGATTTTGGCAAGTAACGTGACTGGTAACGAGTTGTTATTAACGTATGTAGTGTGCTGCCACGTTTGTTATGATTTGATTTTAAGAAACACACGAAACCAAAAATTTGGTACCAATTTTTTGAGTGTTTCATTTTGAGTTGAAACCCTTCCGATATCGTTTGATATCATCTAAAGATGCCATGCCCTTGGTATGTATATACCCTTTTTGTTACACGTTGTATATCGATCAGTCAGACGGTTGACACTAAGCTGTTGATCCCGGCTGTCGTGGACCGTTGACAGTCGATAAGGGTCGTCAGAAGTCCGAAAGTCAGACAACTCGTCTTACCAAAGGGAATCGTATTATCCAGTAACTGGGTTGTTGAGGGCACATATCGCTCCATGTTAAATACTGATATTCAGTTGCCAAAATATTTTTTTCTTTTAATCTGGGCATGTGATGTTGAGAACTTGAACAACTTGAGACAACGTCATCAATTGTGTTGTTTTTAATTTCATTTGACATGTTAATTTATATTTATTTAATTTGACAATGTGTATAATGTTTATCGAATGAAATGGTTTATTCATCTATTGTTATTGAATATTCATTAATTATAGCTTTTGTTTGCATGCCTTATTTAAGGCAGTCAGTATAAGGATCTTCTAAAACTTAATATCTGTATTTTATCGCTACTTTCTATGCAAGTAAAGAACTATTCTATTGAGACATATGAACTGATCAGGAAAAGACTATGGAATGCTAAAGTGTAGTAAGTTTCTATCAGGAAGAACAGACAAATCTATGGACATCATCTTATTAATTTGATAAATGCAGAGGTTTGTGAGAATGTATGGTGGATATTTGTTGTTCTGTTACGCAAAAACTATTCTTGGATCAAATTAGGCATATAGATTACCAGGAATTACACATAGGATATTTTATCCCGATATTCTCACGGAATCGAAACTTACGTGGGTGAATCCGTGGGGCAAAGGAAGTATTTAATAAAAACACTGGTTCTAACACCCCATATTAAAATTTTACAACTGATCCAAATTATACAAGTGATCCAAATTATACAAGTGATCCAAATTATACACGTGATCAAAATTATACATGTGATCCCAATTATACATGTGATCCCAATTCATAATCCCAGTAGGTAATTCCAGCTTCCAGCTAACTGGCAGTCTGACCACACCAATGTTTAATACTTGATAACTGGTCTCAAACCACGACAATCGGCACACGTCTCGGAATATTTAATTAAAGCACCATGTAGATCAACTAATGCATGTTTGTCTAACTTTACGAGCAGACTAAGTTCGGACATCTACACGGCTTCAAACTTGAGTGAAATGTGGGTAGATTGTTTCTAAACGGCAGTCTGCGAAGGTAGGGAAGATTCCAGGCAAGTCTGGATAAATCCTATGTAATATGCAATTTTCGCACAAAACTCCCCACTCCCCTATCTACCCCGAGGGGGATTTTGTCGTGATGATCCTGTTTTTCTTACGAATAAAAAAACAGTGGAAGTTTGTGATGATAAATGGGTGGACATTTGGTACTGTTACACGCAAAAACTATGCGTTAATCGGATTATGATGCATTTTGGCAAACAGTTTCTAATCATACTCAAGAATGCATGTGCGTAGCCAGCCTTGGACTAAGGGTGGGGCAGCAGTCAACATATACCCCCCTCCCGTATTTTTTGTTTAATTAGGCACTTTATGGATCAGAGCCAGGGTGAGGCAAGCACCCCAAGGTTTCACCAACATAAGTTTTGATCCAGTAGGATTATCAGGATAAAAACTACACATATGTTAATCAATAATCAAAAGTCATTTATTCAAATTACCCTGAGAATCATCACAGTCCCCCAAAATGCCCGCCTTTCGCCACTTTCTAGTGCTTTCGCTGGGAAAAAGAAGTAGCGGAACAAACTCCCCCACAGCACAACTGTCTGTTTATTTAAAAAAAAAAACTCGTATATGTGACTATCGCGGGAAACCGCTGGATGCGGGTGGCTCAGGACTGGTCGTCGTGGAGATAATTGGGATAGGCTTATGTCTAGCAATTAACGTTTTTCGGCTGAAATGATGATGATATTAGTAGAAAGTACGGTAGCACTACATAACTGTTGCCCGCGACAACCTGAAAGAAAGAATTTATGGATGAAAAGTATAATCTATATCCTTACTCGTCATCCTCCGTGGCGCAGCGGTCAACACGCCTGCTTGCGACGTGGAGGCCCCGGGTTCGATCCCCGGCCAGGTCATGTTGGAATACGATCTTTTCCTGATTGGCCTGGGTCTTGGATGTTAATCTATATATGTATGTATCTATTATAAATATAGTATCGTTGAGTTAGTATCCCATAACACAAGTCTCGAGCTTACTTTGGGGCTAGCTCAATCTGTGTGATTTGTCCGTATATATTTATTATTTATTTATTTACTTTACTCAAGGCCTCACAGTACGCCTGTACCTCACGTAATATCATCTAATTCCGTTAAACCGTTTTAGAGTCAAAGCATATTCTATCTTTAGAAACAATTTACTATAGGCCCAACACTTTATTCACTAAAGTACTTACCTACCTAATTAATCCCCAAAAAGAACAAAAGAACATTTTGACACGGTACAGTCAGCTAAAAGCAGTGTGACATTAATATTTAAGTACACTCTGCTCCAAAAACATTATGTCGGATTCATTTTTCTGACGTGACTCTATTTTTTTTGGCACTTTTTTTTTGTCACGTCGGGACTCTGTCATGCTTATCTCTCGAGATAAGAGTACCGCTCACCCTCTAGCAGTTTTTTCGTTAAAAAAATGAAAACTGTTTACTTTGGTGAATATTATTTCTTCCTCGTATAGCGCGGCGGAGTTTTTGCCGAGCGTTTCAGATATTTTTTGCTTAGGTATTCGATCTTTAAGTATTGATTACTTTCAAGATCGAATGTCAAATGTTTTGTATTAATAATTGATTAATCTTAATACCTTATCTTATTGTCGTGGTGACTTGTGGTTAAAACAACATCCTCTCAAGTATGAGTGCGCGGGTTAGATTCCAGTTCAGGCAAGTACGAATGTAACTTTTCTAAAGTTATATGTACTTTCTAAGTATATCTTGGACACCAATGACTGAAGGTGAAGGAAAACATCTTGAGGAAACCTGGACTTGTAAGTCTGAAATCGCCAACCCGCATTTAGCAAGCGTGGTGATTACGCTCTATCCTTCTCTGTATGAGAGGAGACCTGTCCCCAGCAGTGGGACGATAAAAAGTTTGATAATGATGATGATGATGACTACTCAATTTGAACATTTATTGATATGAAGTGGAATATCAGTGATTTACCGCTGGAAAGTTATAATGATGCCATTTTGTTAGTAGATTATGAAACTTGTCAAAATTGATCATTATGAGATCTCTGAACGACCATTCTGACACTATTATAATAGCAGACTAGGACCCAGGTCAGACTGGAAGCTGACTCACTCCCATAGTTTGAAATGACAAGGCAGATAATTAATATTAAAGATGGAGGTCTAGCTATAGAAGCCCGGCAGGATATTGGGGTGACCTTTGCTCAGCAGTGAGTAAAAAATAAATACTTAAGAAGTCCTTTCATAAATCCTCCAAAGGAAATAACGTTGTAATAATTTTAATTTGAAATGTACTTAAGTCGATTTAACTAATGAATTTGTTCCGTCGTTTGTTTACTTGTATTCAACAAACGAAAAAAACAACATTTAAGTAAGATAAATTTTGAAATAAAATTTTTGTTTCTGGAGGCTTTCAGGAATGTTCAGTAGATAATAGTGGTCTAGTACTGAAGTTTGTTCCCTTGTGAGTGTTATAGGTAGCTCGCCACCCGGTAAGGACTAGGCCCGGGACTTAGAGATGGTAGCACTCACTGACGGGGTCTGTTAGGACCAAAGCCTTTCAGGGTTGCAGGTTGTTCCTATTACACCGTAGCCCCTGATACAGGCAACTGAAGAGAATCGATAGTATTTAGCCAGGAATAAGTCTGATGTGAGCATCATTGCATTGCAGTACGGTTCTGGAGTGGCGGCCACGTACTGGAAGATGCAGCGTAGGGAGGCCCCCAACAAGGTGGACCGATGACCTGGTGAAGGTCGCGGGAAGTTGATGGATGCGGGCAGCATAAGATCGGTCAGCGTGGAAAGCCTTGGGTGAGGCCTTTTTCCAGCAGTGGACATCTATGGGCTGAAGAAGAGGTCTGATATATGCTAAAATGGCCTCCGTAAAAGCCAACCAATCTCCGCCTCATTTCCCATACATAGTCATCTCAATGTTCATTTAATTACCAGTACACAATATAGAGACACTCCCATTTCAAATAAATAAGTCACTATTTAACTGGGTGTGGCACTAATAAATTAGCTACCCTCAAGATGTAGCCCAAGTGTTGAGATAAGCGCGTCGAATTGATGAACAGAATACAAGATGGCGCTCGACACGAGCTGTCGAAATGTCAAATATGTTTGATAAAGAAAATATGAAGAGGTTAGGTGTTAGGAGAGGAGTGCCAATAAAGCTGAAATTTCAATTTTGAGTGAGGTTTTTAATACATATCATAGCGTGTCTCTGAAAACTTTAAAATCTTGTTTATTTTTCATAAAAAGAAAACCCGAGATGCTTCGGTGAAACTGGATTAATGTTTTCAAACTTAAAATATCTTCGAAAGAGTCAAAAAGTTTTGCTTTGAGCGCTCTAAATGATGGTAAAACTGCTTAAAAATGTACGTGGTTAATAAGTTTAAAGAAAAAAAAAACTTGGAAGGAAAATTCTTGGCAATGCGCTGAAAGTTAAAAACCACGGGTTTTCTTCATGAGATAACCCCGTCTCCGTTCCCGTCGTTGCTAATATTTGTTAAGCTTTCAGCGAAATAATGTATGAAAGCTTAATTTTGAGGTGGTCTCTAGCTGCTGGATAAATTTAATCATGCCGCGATTTTCTACCTCAATTTTTTCCAGTTCTTGTATCGATATAATGATATTAGATAGAAGACGACGGAGCGTAAAAGACTGCGAAATGTTGTTTTATCAGATTGTAGTATTACTGGATTCCTATACTACATTTGAGAGACACATAAATCTCAAGATTGACACTTAGAGCATATTTCCTTCTTTTCAGATAAAATATTAGCAACTGAATAAGAGCAGGCGTTTTGGCTGTATTAGCTAAATTTGACTATCAAAGAGTGTTGAGTCCCGGCCTAAGAAAAAGAAAAATCTCCGGAGCAAATTAGAAAGAGCTTCGGATGCGACTGGGTTAACGCTGAGATGATGGTGATGACCCTGGAACGCTATTAATAAATTAGTTTTGACTTCTTTCGCATGTAGAATTATTGGCTTATAAAATCGCTTTCGCCTCTGTTTGTACCAAGCCATGTCTTATTTAATTATAATAGAAACTGATACTCGTTGCCAGATAACCCAAATAAGATGGGTGTTGTGCTAAAAATATGTTGATCAAACTGATAATATTGAAAGGGAGCAAACTCATACTAAAATAGCAAAATAATTATGCTTTGGCGGGCGGAAGCCATAGTATCCAATTTAATTTAAATAGGGCGGCCAGAAGCCGTGGTATTTATTTGATACTAGCTTTCCGCCCCCGGCTTCGCCCGCGTGGAGTTTGGTTATATCGCGCTTTTTAGATTTCCCTCGGTAATATCAAATGTTTCCGGGTTAAAGGTAGCTTATGTCCTTTCTCAGGGTCTAAAGATTGTCTGTGCCAAATTTCATCAAAATCGGTTGAGAAGTTTATGCGGGAAAGCGTAACAGACAGACAGAGTTACTTTCGCATTTATAATATTAGTATGGATTATAATGTTCAATTAATTTGAAGTATGCTTGAATATTCCCACATATTCGAGCATGCTAAAATTAAAAAAAAAAATGGTCTCGTAAATAAAAAATTGGTGAGTTCCTCTTTCGTAACTAGATATATACGAGAATAATGTATTTATAAATAGGATATTTTCCAGCATTCATAAGATAGAACAACGTAAGAATAACTTTTGCTTTGATAACATAATATTCTCAGTCAGCATAGTGATAGTCGCCCTTGTAGTCGGTTCATTTAGCTAGCGAGGACCCTTTTTTTATTTTTTTTTATTAATCATAAACTAGTGTAAAGGAAGGAAGACGGCAGTTGAGCGAGGTGATGCAATGTTATACCCAACAACACGACCAACAATGCTGCGCCAGAGGGAGATTAATCTGGAGACCCTCCACGACCAAACTCTCAACACAACAACATTTGGCGCACATCGCAACACAACTGCTCAGACCCATCCTCCGTCCGGCTTCGCCAGACATCAAAATAAAGTTTTGAACATGACTCTCTATACCTAGAATAAAGAAATTTATTGTATGAAAGATGATTCGGGTAAAAAGGTGGTGACTACCGAGTTGACGAAGTTGACTAATACTGAAGTCATCATCATCATCATCTCAGCGTTAATCCCAGTCGGATCCTAAGCTTTTCAGCTTTGGAGCCAGGGTCCGCTTTACCAGTCTAACTGCTGATTTAAGCTAAACTTAAATTTTCCATGAAGCGACCGCCGTCTGCCCTCCACAACCCGAAGGCGATATCGAAGCATTTGCAGTTAGACCAATTCTTGGACTTTTATGGGCTCCAACAACCCGTAACAACTATCATTAGATGTTCGTATGGCAACCGGGACCAACGGCTTAACGTGCTTTCCGAGGCACGACCAGACCAGGGCAAATATTCATCTTCATGCATAAAAATATTTGCACTGCGCGGGGATCGAACCCGCACCGTCTTGCACAGCAGCCGCGTTCACTATCGCTACGCCACGGAGGTTGTCGGCTAATACTGAAGGAAGGGACAAAAAGACATGTTGTGCCGCCTTAAATAACTTAAAATAAACGCAGGAGAATCACAATGATTCGTAACATATGTCTCCTGGCACATAACTAAACGAAAATCTCAAGGTAATATTATACTACAACAGACAAACAGATCAATAATAACAAGGACGAATAATCGATACCGTCCTGTGATTTATTATTTACAGAACTCGGCAATTTATTCGATAGTCAATAAACAGACCTCGCTTTACCTCGGCTGATAACGAAACTGCGAAAATAATAAAGAAAATTTTCAGGCTACAGTCGTGGTGGCCTAGTGGTTAAAACACCAGCCTCTCAAGTATGAGTGTGCGGGTTCGGATCCAGGTCAGGCAAGTACCAATGTAACTTTTCTAAAGTTACGTTAATTTGGACACCAATGACTGATTACAAGGTGAAGGAAAACATCTTGAGTAAACCTGGGCATTAAGACTGAAATCGCCAACCCGCATTGAGCAAGCGTGATGATTACACTCAATCCGTCTCTGTATAAGAGGAGACCTGTGCCCAGCAGTGGGACGATAAAAAAGGTTGATGATGAATAAAAGCTACACAGTCAGTAAAAAGAATGACTAAATTTAATATTGTTTTTATTAACGACGAAACCAAACAAACAAACTCACTTCCACATTTGTATCTAATACTAGCTGTGCCCCGCGGTTTCACCCGCGTAAGCTTCGAACCGAAAGAGTTCAATTGATATAAAATAAGTGCCTGTTAAAATAATGGGAGCAATATGTACGTCCGCGTTTGCTCCCGTTTTCGCAACATTTTTTGTTCCTGCTCTGCGCCTGTTGGTCATAGCGGGTTGTTTTATAGCCTATGTCCTTTCTCCGGCTCTAGACTATCTGTGTACCAAATTTTATTACAATCGGTTCAGTAGTTTTGGCGTGAAAGCCGGACAGACAGACAGACTGACAGAGATACTTTCGCATTTATAATATTAGTATGGATAGTATGGATTAGTAAGAATATTCTGCAAAAGGTTTTTTTTTTAACATTTTTCCAATATCCTTCTATTACCGATTTATTAAAAACTTTTGTTGGGAACATCAGAGACATCATATGTCTGATATCTGATGTTACTTTATATTTATACTAGCTTTCCGCCCGCGGCTTCGCCCGCATGGAGTTCGGTTATATCGCGCTTTTTAGATTTCCCTCGGGAACATCATATTTTTCCGGGATAAAAGGTAGCCTATGTTCTTTCTCAGGGTCCAAAGATTGTCAGTGCCAAATTTCATCAAAATCGGTTGAGAGGTTTAAGCGGGAAAGCGTAACAGACAGACAGACAGACAGACAGACAGTTACTTTCGCATTTATAATATTAGTATGGATTTAATTTAGAAACCCTTGTAGTGTGATGTCCAAAAAATAATCTGTAACGAAAAATAAATACATTATATTCTAAAAAATAGAGTTGTATGTTCGTCTTTTTTATTTAGCAAAGCTTTCCATTTTTTTTACAATTTCGTGGTTTACCTTCTCGCTTTCCCAAGAACATAATTTGTAGCCCAAAACCATACCCCACACTCTGATCTTTTTGTCATTACCACACCAAAGATCGCATCTTAAATCAACAGGTGCCTGGAATTCTGCCTACCCTGTAATATAAGCCCTCCCCATAGAGCTATTAATAACGCTCGTAACAGAAAACATACGTAGCAAGTAATAAAGTAAGGCTTAGGGCACAATGATTTCGTACAGAAGGAGCATTCTGTACAACGTTCATACAACGAGCAAGGGAAAACTTATATACCTACCAAAGCGTGGCTTCTTTGGGTGATATCAAGCGATATTGGAAAGGTTTCAACTCAAAATGAAATACTCTATGAATTGATAGCCAATTTACGTTTATTTTCTTTAATTCAAATCGTAACAAACGTGTCAATGCACTACGTAGGTCAACTAAAAGTTATACGTCAGGTTATTTGTTAATAATAGTATATCTCTTGCGTTATTCTGCGCGCCTAGTCTTCGTGTGTAGTAATCTACCGCAGGCGATATTTTTTCTCATAACTTCCGAACATATAGATAGAGATAGAAATAAAAACATTTCCAATATAATTTGATATAACATTTTCATTACACGTTGCGAAAATGGGGCAGATACAATTAAATACAAACACTTGGACACTAAAAAATTGAAGTACAGACAATTCAAAATTATTGAAGCTACAATAAAACACAACTTTATTTTGATGTTTTAGACTTGTCAGATTTCCAGCCTTAAATATCCGTAACATCTGCAAGATCCTGAAAAGTCCGGAATAAAGCCAAAGAGGATGAGTAGAAAAGTTTCTGACATTTGAATATCTACAATAAGCTGTATATAACAGGCTTGTTCTTTTCAGTATTCTTTGAATAGTTAAGTGCACGAAGAACTGGGTCTTCTGCCCCTAAAATTTTAGTAAGGCTTTAAGTACAATGTTGAATGAGACAAATGAGGGGGATCCCGTTTCTCATAATATGTGACGGTTTTGGAACAATCAAGAAGTTTTTATTTCCTAAAGGGTTTGGTATTCGATATGGAAATAGTTGGGGATGTTTCTATGATGCCTGTTGTGTCGAAACATCTAATTGTATTATATGTTGACAACAAATTAGGGTGTTTGCCGCTATGTAATAATTTTGATGAAATTCCATCTACGACGAAGAAAATTACGTCGCTGTAAGTTAGAGCTACAATCAATTAAAACCATTACTGAAATGAACCGGCAGAAAATACACACTATTACACAGTCTTCTAGAAAAATCGTATGCAAATTAAAACTCACTAAGTCGTAATTACCTATATTCTTGCCTTTGATAAACTTGGGGAAGAAGCCCACACAAACAGTGTTTTCTACAAAGAAAAAATGTTGCTTAGAGTAAAAGGAAATGAGCTAATGAGTCGTTTTTCTGCTTAAACACGAGAAAGAAAAACTAACTTCTACTAATTTTCATTATACTCCCCATGAACAAATACGCCTTTCATAAACCTCAAACCAGTTAATTAGGCTATCTTCATGAGCTATAATTAGCAACGGCTGAATATTTCAATATCGTGACGTGACAATTCTCGTCTGCGTGACAAGTGTCGTCAACGTGACAAAGGAACAGTGTACACGTGGCTTTATCTTAAGATATAACGTGAAACGAACATGGGATGCTCTCTAGAATCATTTGCTTTAAGGAATTTGGGATATTTCGAAAGAAAATATTTAGAAGGAATACAGTTATAACTAAGGTTCTTATCGTTCATTTGGAAACTAGTATTGATAAACAGTTAATTGAATTAGTAATCCACATGCAGATTAATTAAGACGTCCACATAACGACGGCTGCCATGATTAATTCTAGGAATCTACGCAGTAATTAGTAATCACGCATCAGTTTATGATTAAGCCTGAAATCAATTAGAATCGGACGATATCAAACACGCAAACTTACAATCTTCTATAATATCTTAGTTAAGTTTAAGTTAAGTCTTATCAAAATCGACGACCTATATACGAAGATTTCTAATCAAATTTTCGCCTTGCAGCCTCATACTGTAACAAACTATAACTATCAATTTTTAATAATTTTGAAGCATATTGCTAATATATTGCTTCATATAAGTTGGAAAACAATCTGCTTAATAACGCAATGAATATTATGAACTATCAAAATGAAACCCATTACTACTAATAGTGTGTTATCGATAGTGTGTGTGTGAGTGTGTGCTAATAAGTCGTGGTGGCCTAGCGGTTACAACAACAGCTTCTAAAGTATGAATGAGCGGGTTTGATTCCAGGTCAGGCAAGTACCAAATTAACTTTGTACTTTCTAAGTATATCTTGGATACCAATGACTGATTAAAAGGCGAAGGAAAATATTAAGCATTAGGATTGAGCGTAATCAAGCTTTGTGATTCCGCTCAATCCTTTTCTGTATAAGAGGAGACCTGTGCCCAGCAGTGGGACGATAAAAAGGCTGATGATGATGATGAGTATTTTACGCAATTACCATAACAATATTAAAATATCCCATCGTCCATTTACATAATTACTAATAACCTAATACAATTCAATTTGCCAGTCAACTGTGTTGATTGTGGCTTTGCCGTAGGGAAAGCTCATTAAGGGCGGTCTACATGGGATGATGGACTATAAACCAAATTTAACATACGTATAGATGTAAGCATAATCGGCTTATATATTTCCGCTGATAGGACACATGGCTCCTCTATATGAGAAGCCGTAGGCACACCAGGCGAGCTTAGTGAGGTAGTTGAGTTGGTAGATGTCACATGTCTCTGGAATTTTTGGCTGCAGGATATTCTACCTCCCTAAAATGGGTTCTTGCATAGTTTTGAGAGCAGTAGTATAGGTGATTGAAAAAGTGAAGTCTTTAAATTTCTCTGAATTTAAAACTATTTACATACCAGCCAATGTTCGCAAGCATCGGTGGTGCGGTCACGTGTCGCATATGCCGGAGGAAAGAGTGGCGAAGCGTATCTTTTACTCTGAACTTGAGGTGGGCAAGCGTAAGCATGGCGGACAACACCTCAGGTACAAGTTCAGAAGCGTCACATGAAAATATACAATATTGAGCCCTCTCAATGGGAATTTTTGGCAGTAAAACGCCCAGCATGGCGAAGGTTGGTGCAAAAGCGAGTAAGCGATTTCGAGGAACAGCACAAAGCAGACCTCGTTGCTAAACACGACGAGCTGAAAGCCCGCCAACCCGCAGCCATTCTGTACCATTACGGGAACGGAATGCTTCTGTGCCCTCAGTGCGCATGAGCATTCTCAGCGAAGGTTGGCTATATAAGCCACCTTCGTGCATATAACCAACGGGCTGACTAGGAGTTAAAGTAGTCCCCATGACCGAAACTGGTCGAAATAATCACAATGTAGTTACATTCATTGTATTATTATCTGTCAGGCATACTAGAAACTGTCTAGCAATATATACCTACAAAATTTTGGATTGTTTAATGCTTAAAATAATAATGTTATATATTGATTTTACCATTATTATATACTTAACGACGAAGGGAATTTGATTCTAGATCTCGATGAAAAGAAGAAACAATGGTGTTTGTATGTCTCGGAGATGTTTGCTGATACTTCAAGAAATATTTCAATGCCCATTGAAGATGACGGCCCGCCTATTTTAAAATCTGAGGTTTTACGCGTCTTGAAATCAGCTAAAACAGGTAAATCGCCGGGACCTGATAACATACCCATTGAAATTCTGAAGCTACTGGAGGAGAATCAACTTGACCTGCTGACACAGCTCTTCAACTACATCTACGAAACCGGTAACATCCCAATCGATTGGTTAAAATCTATTTTTACCACAATACCCAAAAAGCAAAACGCCAGGAAGTGTGGAGAGTACCGTTTGATTAGCCTAATGAGCCACGTCCTCAAAGTGTTCTTAAACATCATACAGAACAGGGTGAGACCGAAGTGTGACGAACAACTGGGCGACAGCCAATTCGGATTTCGCTCTGGTGTCGGTACTCGTGAAGCTCTTTTTGCCCTCAATGTTCTCGTACAAAAATGCAGGGATATGCAAACCGACGTATTGCTGTGCTTCATAGATTATGAAAAGGCATTCGATCGAGTTAAGCACCAGCATCTCCTGGGTCTATTAACGGATATTGGACTCGATGGTAAGGACGTCAGAATTATCCGTAATCTGTACGAGAACCAAGTAGCCACAATCAGAGTTGAAGGTGAGGAAACGGAGGAAATCAGGATCTGTCGTGGAGTTCGACAAGGCTGTGTTGTGTCTCCGTTGCTCTTTAATATTTATTCCGAGGCAGTGATGTCGGAGGCTCTTGAGGGTCTGGAAGCCGGAGTGAAGATCAACGGCAAGGTCGTTAATAACCTGCGTTATGCGGACGACACTGTTCTCATTGCATCCTCTGAGCAAGACTTGCAAGCCATTGTGGATAGAGTCAATGAGTGCAGCGAGAAGGCCGGTCTGTCGATGAACATCAGCAAGACAAAATTTATGGTGGTCTCTAGAAACCCAGACTTACGCCCAAGCATATCAGTGGCAGGCAAACAACTTGAGCGTGTACGACAGTACAAGTATCTCGGTGCTTGGGTAAATGAAGCATGGGAGTCCGACCAAGAAGTTAAGACCCGGATAGAACTTGCCCGAGCATCTTTCAACAAAATGAAGAAAGTTCTGTGCTGTCGTAAACTCCACATAAAGCTCCGAGTCAGGTTACTGATGTGCTACGTATGGCCTGTCGTCATGTACGGCTGCGAAGCATGGACTCTGAAAGAGGACACCACGCGACGCTTGCGGGCTTTTGAAATGTGGTGTTACCGTCGTATGCTACGTATAAGCTGGACCCAAAAGGTCAGAAATGACACCGTCCTTCAGCGCGTTCAAATGCCTCGAAAGTTGTTGCCCATCATAAAGAAACGCAAAATAGATTATCTCGGTCACGTGCTCCGACACGGTAGATATGCGCTACTCCAACTCATTATGATGGGCAAGGTAGAAGGAAAAAGGCGCGCTGGACGAAAGAGAAAGTCGTGGCTGCGTAACATCAGGGAGTGGACCGGCATTACTTCAGTCGAAAAACTGTTCCGACTCGCGGTTGACAAGACCGAGTACAAGAAGCTGACGGCCAACCTTCAGGATTGAAGAGGCACTGGAAGAAGAATATACTTAAATATAATCTTAGGTAAGTCTCCTAGTACAGCTCTCGTTAAGATCAACTCGGAGACTGTAAGATCCGAAGCTCCGTTCCCTAATACAAGGTCATAACCTGGTTACACCGGTAAAGCGATATACACCAGCACTATAATCGTTATCGTTATCAGTTCTGGATTCAATGCATACTATAATTTCCGAACAACCTAATTCTGGAAACTAATCTGGGAAAGCAATCACATATTCCTTGAGCGCCCCTCCTTTAGCTTGTTATAAAACTAGAATGTCGTGTATATAAGTTAAACTGTTCTTTGAAAAGATAATGCTTGTATTGTTCTAGAAAGTAAATTGTTTTGTTTTCTTCTTGTGTTTATATTTATCTTTTGTAGACTAATAAAGATAATGGAACGTGCTGTTGTCATTAGACTTTGATGTCCACAATTGTGAATGCCATCTGTAGGTATTTGATGATAGGCTTTTGTTAATTCCACTTACTGAAAAAAAGAATCCATTATTTAGTAACGATTTTATTCATCTGTTTATACAACATGTAAATTAATTAACGCACTTCCTGAAAATAGTTTGATCAGAATCGTTTACTGAATCGGTTTATATTATTTATTCATCTGTATATACAACATGTAAATTAATTAACGCACTTCCTGAAAACAGTTTGTTCAGAATCGTTTACTGAATCGGTTTATATTATTTTTAATATAGGTAATTTTTATCCCAAAAATAATTAATACTACGGAAATTATTGTCATATTAACCCTGTTGATTGTACAGACTTTTAAAATCGCAGTTTTCCTTACAAATTTAATCATACAATACAAAAAAAAGAAAAAAAATCGTTATTCCAAGAACGTTAAGGTCTTCGTTCTCCAAGAATTGCTATAACTAATTTAATAAATTACAATTAAATTAAAAAAATAATAAATAACAATGCATATACATGTTAAATTAAAAATGCAGTGTATGTATTATGATTATAACATGATATCTAATTGGGGTGTTTGATGGTGTGCGTTAATTACATTACATGTTGTATATATAAAGCTTCTTGTTAGAAACACACCACTTTTCGTCGCTCCGTACCCAAAACCAATAAAAACAAAATCGATTATATCTCTTCCAAGAAATCCCAATTACTTTATTTTCAAAACAAACAATACTTAAAGACACCCGACACCGGTGACATCGCTAAAACTCGTATTGAATTCTAGTAATGGAAACATTCGTGACAGGATTAATATCCCTACCTGTCTTTAAATCCAATAACAGCCGTGGAATTCAATCAGATTTAACTGAATTCTATATAAACATTTGTTAGGCTTCAAAAGCGGTCATGACTGAATAAACATTCAGATATCGTTTGTGTGTGGAGGAAATAATTAGCTTTACATGAAAATAAGGAAGATCGGCTCAGTAATATTACCTTTCGTGGACTACAAACTGTTATATCCCCCTTCATCTACATCTTCATTTACAGCTCAAGTATCAGTTATCTTGATTTACTTACGCATTTTTTTTACTTATATGTAAATTTTCTGGTTAGGTTTTTCGTAATAAGTTTGATAGAGAAAACAAGGAAAGAGCAATACATTTATTTGCGGAAAATATGCATTATCTTCTTCTTCTTCTTCCTCAGCCTATAGATGTCCACTGCTGGACAAAGGCCTCCCCCAAGGCTTTCCACGATGACCGGTCTTGTGCTGCCCGCATCCATCGGCTTCCCGCGACCTTCACCAGGTCATCGGTCCACCTTGTTGGGGGTCTCTAGACGCTGCGTCTTCCAGTACGTGGCCGCCACTCCAGAACCTTGCTGCCCCATCGGCCATCGGTTCTACGAGCAATGTGCCAATATGCATTATATCCATGCGTAATCGCCATCGCTCAGAATAATGCTATTTATTAGTATATTCGTGAGAAAGTCCCAGCGCTGGTATTGAGAGATGGAGTTGATGCTATGACGTCAACCGGTGCAGCATATACGATGGTACAAATACTTTATCTACCTGTGCCTATGAAACATTACGTAGTACATTTACAACAATTGTACAAAAAAGAAAACACACCTATCTAAAATCTATGCACCTGTACAATGAGGAAAACAGTATTTGCGATGAGCTCTGGAACCAAATGTAAGGTTTAAGTTTCGTTCTGCTAATACCTTGGGTCTACGGTCTTCTCTTGCGATTTGTAAATGTAACAATCTTTGCTAGACGAGCACGGCACGTCATCATTAAAGTACAAGCTAATGTTATGTGCTATTTATGCAGATATATAACGTGTAACAAAGCGTATATACTTTTTACTCCAAAGGTTTTTTAATCCTATCTCTTTATGTTAGGAAGTTATGAGGAAAAACACCACCTGTGATAGGCTACTATCGTAATAGTCGCATAGAGATATTGAAGACATTTGTCGGATTTTGGCAAGTAACGTGACGGGTAACGACTAGTTATTAACGTATGTAGTGTGCTGCCACGTTTGTTATGATTTGATTTTAAGAAACACACGAAACCGAAAATTTGGTACCAATTTTTTGAGTATTTTATTTTGAGTTGAAAGCCTTCCGATATCGGTTGATATCATCTAAAGATGCCATACTCTTGGTATGTATACACCCTTTTTGTTACACGTTGTATATATATGTATATAAATATACTGCATAAATAGCATACTGTTAATAGTGGTTGTAGTGTGTTTCCGTTGGGAGTGAAAAGGCTAATAAACTAGCGCGCTTTACCATCAACAATTGCATCACTGCTTGTTATTTTTCCCGCTCTGGGTTGAGCAGAAGGGCGTGTCGTACTTTTACTAACTAGAACCCACCCGTGTTTCTTCACTTGCCTACCCCATAGTTTCTTACTGCTTGCCATCAGGCGGGGATGCGGTGAAGCACTAGCTGTTTATAATTATAAAAAAGGTACACGATTTTTCAATAAATAGTCACAGAAGACAGTGTGACAGTTAGGTACCAATCTTGTTGTGGATCGGTGATCTAAGTTTGTTGTTATTTGCAGACAGCGTCGTGCCACTCATCCCTTCAACGTAATCTCTCCACCGTGTTTCACAACAGCCACGCTACGCGAGAAAAGGATGCCTTTGTCGTGAATTTCATAAAATCGTAATCTTTTGAGTGTTTTCGCTCATGTTTGCATTAGTGTGCTTGATACAAAACACACAAGAAAGGTGAATCATCTTATAAGACACACAACATGAACCTATAATGTTCTCACTGCTCGAATAGAGGTCTCTTCTTTTATAATTATAAACTAGTGCTTGAACGCAATCCCGCCTGATGGTAAGCAGTGATGCAATCGTTGATGGTAAAATGCGTTAGTTTATTAAGCGCCTATTCACTCAAAAAACTGAGTGAATTGGAAGGAAGACAGCAGTTGAGCGAGGTAATGTAATGTTAAACCAAACAACACGATCAACGATGCTACGCCAGAGGGAGATTGATCTGGAGACACTCCCGACACATCAACATTTTTGCGTATCAAACCCGGCACACATCGTAACATAACTGCTCAGATCCGTCCTCCGTGGCTTTACCAGACATCATGCAGGAACACGACGAATCGCTTGGCGGCAAGACTTTTTCCGGTGGGTGGTAACTTCTGCCGGCAGCCGATGTAATGGCCTACCACCGAGAAAGTCTCGCGGTCAGTGTGGACACAGCAAGCCCAGCACGGATTGCTCGATATCGTATGCTGTCGATTATTTTTGTTCTACGGACATTCCTTCGTCATCATCTACTTAGACTTTTCCCAACAATCTTGGGGTCAGCTTGCAGTCTGACCAGATTCAGCTGAATATCAGTATTTTACATGGAGCGGCTGCCTATCTGACCTCCACAACCCTGTTAATGGTTAATACGGCACCCCTTGATAAGACTGAGGTGGTCAGGGTTTTGGATTTCTGATAACCCTTACCTAGTGAATGTCAAACTAGGTCAACGAAAGGCTACCGGGATCAACGGCTTAACGTGCCTTTCAAAATTATAAGTCAAAACGTGCCTTCCGCTCTCAGATCTATACTTATGATTTGTAAATTAGAGCAATATTAAGTCTACAATACTTCCTATAGATGTGTATTTATGTCTAACTATGAAGCCACATCATTTAGGCTCGTAGTAGTCTTAAAAGTTTCAGCGGTGGTTGAGTTATGTTCTAGTTGGTTAGGCATTTGTTTCTGTATTGCGCTATTTGCTATAGGATTACAAGTATTATTATTCCTAACTGCGTTACGAGGTCGGCGGACTTTAAGCTGCTTGAACATTGCCTACTAAATTACTTGCATATACACCGTCAATATCAAAATTTGTGCAGTAAATATTGTTTTGCAGGTAATGTTACGTAGCCACTTTTATATCTGTATGTTATTTGATTAAAACACATTTTTTACTTGACGTTCTTGTCGCCGTCTGAAAAATTTGCCTGTCATAAAGTACTACATTCTAATAGCAAACTACATATTGCTTGCTAACAGAATTTTATCAGGCGCTCAAAATTTTTAACATGCTTTTTCTTTCTATACTGGTCTATTGGTTACGTTATTTTTGCTACCTTCTATAGAAACAAAGGAAAGCCTCAATAAATACTTAGTAAAAACAATTTATTACTCCTTATCCTAAAAATCAAACATTATTGACACTTGAGACTTCACCAGACTTTCGGTCGCCTATTCGAATCTAAATCACAATAATACAGCTAAAACAACCTTGATTTTCTCCTTAATCTTTTTGTAAATATTTACAGATAAAAAACAAGTTCTACAATAGTATCTACATAAGTCTACTTCATTAAAAAGATCAAAGATCCGTTGTATCACAATGCCTTTGTGTATTTCAAGTCTGTAATCTTCGTATGTCCGTTGATTTCCTTTTTGTTTTCAATTCCATTCGCCGTCTGCTTCTTACTGAAACGGTAAAGGAAACAGTTTGTTTAAAGTTGAAATAAAATAATGTATGTAGCTTGTTCGGGTTTGCTAGTTATTTTGTTTGTTCAAGATGTTTGAATGTAGTGAAGTGGGAGATGGAAGGAGTTTGTTTTGGCATGATGTATATTATTAAGTGGATGAAAGCGAATGTAGATGAAGTTGTCTTAATATACACTCTTGATCTCATTATCAGGGTTTTTGGCTTGGGTGTTCTTCAATAGAGTTATCTCCCTCACACGCACACGTAGTTGCGCTCTTTCGCTCTCTCTCACACACAGATACACGATCATATACAACGTTTTGACAATATATACCTATACTTATATAAACACTACTACTTAGCAACACCACAGTACTACAACATAACAAAACAATGAAGGCACCCATCAAAATACGCCTACCCACATTCATAAAATTGATACGGCGATCAAAAAAAAAAAAAAAAAAATTAAGAATAATAATGACTACTTTGATTTATATAAATTATTCGTTAATATTAATTATAATTATAAATGTTTATATTAAAATATGATAAGCCTCACTAACCTCAAATTTTGCAATGCCTGAAAAAGGCCGCTAAGTTGTAAGGACAAATTGTTATGTATATAAGACCACTAATGTACACTTAGTAAGCAAATAAATAAATACAAAATCTTAATATCTCTTGGACTCGTCTCGCGAGTTTGATTCCCGCACGGATCAAATATTTGTATGACCTACAAGTAGTTGTTTCGGATCTGGATGTTTGTGTATGTGAGTTTATATGTTTGTAAACACACTCACGATACAGGACAAATTCTCAGTGTGTGGCCAAGTTACAAAAACGAAAATATCTCTCTAACTCTATCCCTATATATTGTTAAAAACCTTACAAGAAAGTAAAAATAAAGTTATACCAAATATTTTCAATCCCAAGAACTGTAATAAGTAAGATTCTTAAGACTCCATTTTTAAGATATTCAAACGGTATCAGGTGAACTTTGATATTAAACCTAGTAAAGTGAATCATTTCCACCATTTACTCTATCTGTTGGCCTATCATTGGTTGCTACAGCAAAATCTTGATCTTAGTCTACTCAAAACAGTCGACCATTGGCATCTACAACTTGTACCAACACGTATATAACGTTCCCGCCACAATCTATTAGTATTATTATTTAACTGCCAGCATACTCACACAGGACTTAGAACAAGATTAGCCAAGTTGCTCAGCGGCGACTCCACGAATAGCCACAGAAGTACCGCCAGTATTGCCGATGGTACGAGTACTCCTATACCGTTTAGTATCTGAAATTCAATTAAGAACTTTGTATATTCAAGCTCAACAGTGTTGGGGGTATGCATTATGGTATGAGATATGCATATGATTGTTTATTGAGTGGGATAACGCTTGCATATTTTATCGTATCGTTAATTAATTTGGATAGATATGTTAATTATGATATCTTGATAATGTCTCGTGTGATACCGGGCTTAGAATATCCGTGTGGCACCGGGCTTAGAATAGTACCATCCCAGATACTCCCGTGGGTGTCGTAAGAGGCGACTAAGGAAATCACTCCAGGGAAGCGGACAGCAGCGCTTCTCCTGTGGAATATCAAATTATTGCGATCCCCATCCCGCCTACCAAGCGTGGAGCTTATGGTAAACCCTCCTAATGTAATGAAAGCCTTGGGGGAGGCCTTTGTCCAACAGTGGACCTCTATAGGCTGAAGAATAAGACAATAATATTATCGTAATTAATAATTTAGATCCTCAACTGAATATAAGCCGTGAGATTTCTTACTTCGACTTTTTTCATATTTTATTCAACATACGTGGGCCCATATGGCCACTTATGAATTGCCAGGAGCCACATGCATAAATCTAATTGATAGTTACTTATGGAGAAGAGCTGGTAGTGGAAGAATACACTGCCACTGGTAGGCATAGGCTTCTTTATATATGGAGCGTTGCCTTAAAGAGCTACTTCATTCACACTCCAAAAGCCACATTTGGTACTCAGCATTAAAGAGTAACATTTGAAACATCAAACCTAGGAAAATTAGCCTAATAATATTTATACAACCTTTTACCAGAAACTAAAGCTTATGGTCTCAGCGTATGCAGTTCCAAGATAAACACTGGAAATGTAACCAACATTCATAGACATAAATAACGTAATGTAAGTGGATTTCCTATACTAGCATAACATAAATGGGTAGGGAACGATGGGCGGCTCTATGCACGATTAAAAAGACACACACTTAGAGAGACTTTTCAGTATATATCAGTGCAAGAACGCCCGTGGCTGAAATTTGTTTGTTTAATTTGGAGATACAATGCTGCAAAAATCTTTTCACACTTGATTGACGCTGACAGAAGGGGCGCTCTTGATAAACATTTCAGCAAATATTTGTTTACTGTATTGAAAAATCGCGGCGTTATTTCAGATTTTATCCACACGCCAAAAGATTCTTGTATAGCATACGCATACACATGTGTGCTCCTGTTTTGTCTGCTGTAAGATTTTCATGTAGGTACTAGGCAATCATAAATACATACGTACCAGGTTAAACATGTCATATTGCATTGGATTCCGTTGCGAGAAAAGAAACCGCTCCAGTACTAGGGAATGTGTTATGTAAATGCCATATGCTAGGCGGCTGACTATTGTGAAGATTGGCCATGACATGAAGTTTCGCAGGCTTCCTGCAATGAAATAAATGAATTTGGACTTGGTGTTGTTGGTGATGTGGTGGGTGGTTGTCGTTAGGTTGTGTTGGTCTTGGGTTTAACATTGCTTCACCTCGCTCAACTGCCGTCATCCTTCCTATTCCTAAGTTTTTTAAGTGAATAAAATAGTGCGCTTTACCATCAACGATTGCATCACTGCTTACCTTCAGGCGGGATTGTAGTCAAGCACTAATTTATAATTATTAAAAATATATATATATAAAAAGACTGTAGTAAAAAAAAAAGAAAAACGACGAAAGTGATTTTAAAAAGAAACTGAAACAGTAAAATCTTATAAAAAAAAGAAATAACTCTTTTACTTTGAAAGCTGTTATCTGACGTCAATAAATGATCCGTATCTTAGCCAGAATATGCATATGGCCGAAATTCAGAACTCGGTCATATATTTTCGTGGTTTTGTGCTTGGCTGCAATCCCGCCTGATTGTAAGCAGTGCCACAATCGTTGATGGTAAAACGAATTAGTTTATTAAGGGCCTATTCACTTCTCCACTCCCTCCAGCTAATTGTTCCAGTCCTTCGATGTATGCGGTATAAAGACAAGGCGAGTTTTAGGTAGATGATATTAAATTTTTAGCAATAACCCTAAATAGCTCGGTATAGGAGAGTATAATAACGTACGACGTAGGATGTTTAATGTACGAATCAGCCAGAAAAGAAAGACACAAAAGTAATATTTTCTAAAGAATATATTTTAATCTTTGATAACGTAGAATTTGATGAAACAGAAACAGTCACATCTTGGTACTGATATAGAAATATAATACCGGTATTTTAACCGGGAAGAACTAAGGGTCCTCCCGGGAAATTAGAAAAAAACGAAGCTATATTCAACATGCTCGAAGCACGGGTAGTATATTAAGCTAAATGGATTAAAAAGGAATTCTTGCATCTAATTCCCTGGCAGTTCAGTTTCATGTTTCACTGCTTAAAATTATTTAAATACTTCGTTTATTAAATACTTAACTTTATTAAAGGTTTGTTTTACATAATTGGTACAGGTTTTCAAGCCTGCTTGCTGCTCGAAAATTGGACAAGTTTCCTATCAATATTCCTCGACCTTAGATTAGAAGCATTAGGTCTTATAATTATACAGGTTTTCGGACCTATAAATAGGACTTAATGCTTTTAAGGTCGAGATTTAACAATGAAATGGTAGCTTTTAAGAATACAGCTTATTGCTCGATTATGAACTGATTTAATCCGAAACAAGCTAGAAATACACGTTTATAAAATCTCTGAAACGTAAAAGAGTTACTCACTTCTTTGAACACAGAAAATGCAAAAGCTTTTAAGCTCCAGTGGATTGTTAGTTCGATAATATTTTACAAATATTAATAGTATATACAGGCACTTAGATTGGTTAAGATTGCGGTTTAGCAACGCGATGGCCACGAATTCAAATCCGCGGATGAGATTTATTCAAAACAAGAAAACGTATGTTACTGTTGATTGAAATCATTTTGAAGCATATTGCTAATCCATTGCTGCATATGGTCGAAAAATGTGCCTGCTAAACAACATCAGTAACGCAATGAATGTTGTTGAACTGTCAAAATTAAACCCAAATTGCTACTGAACATGTGTCTCGCAATTGCAGAATTCTCATTGACATTAACGAAACAAAATTATATAGAATATGATAAATACGAGTCACGAAAATATGCATTAAACTTGCATTTTAATTTCAACGAATAAATATCTGAATGGATACTTTACTTAAGTATGCTATCATGCGGGATTGCGGTCAAGCACTTGTTTATAATTATTATAAACTAAAAGATGGATGGATGTTTTTTACGTATTCATGCAATAACTACTGACCGGATTTTCATGAAACTTAACCTCATCATCATCATCATCAACCATTTTATCGTCCCACTGCTGGACACAGGTGTCCTCTCATACAGAGAAGGATTGAGCGTAATCACCACGCTTGCTCAATGCGGGTTGGCGATTTCAGACTTAAATTCCAGGTTTCCTCAAGATCTTTTCTTTCACTTTTTAATCGGACATTGGTATTTAAGACATACTTAGAAAGTACGTATAACTTAGAAAAGTTACATTGGTATTTGCCTGACCGGAAATCGAACCCACACTGTCATACTCGAGAGGCTGGTGTTTTAACCACTAGGCCACCATGACTGATGAACTTAATCTCAATAAAGTTTATATATTAGAATATATCCACCGGCAGCTTTATCATAATATTCCCATGGGATCGATACATAACCGGGAGCAACCACGAGGCGCTGCCTGTTAAAATAAATAAACAGTATTTCTTCTACGAAAGATTAATTAATAGAGGATCAACCATCATTGTTTATTTTATTTCCATCACTTCCTTGTTTTTAGGTTTTCCTCTCAAAAGCAATTATTTAATTGTCTTCCTGTAGATTATTTTCCGCTTTTGTGTATTTTTAAATATATATTACAATCTTTTGATTAATTTCCGTCAGAATTTGACGGGGCTAGGGTATTTATATGTAAATAATTATTCAAGCGGGTAGCTATCCCAACTTAGCTAATATTAACTATTGTAAGATACATAGTTTCCTAGTTGAATTCTCTACCCGCATAACAAATACGTAATTATAATATTAAGAGCGGTGATTTGGGCATGTGTTTTCTGCTAAGAACTGCTTTGCCAATCAAAGCAGCTCTTATCAATAAGACGGACCTGTATAATAGAAATAGTTTCATAAACCAGCAATGGCTTGCAGTTTTACAGTTTCATTTCTTTATTTACTTGCTTAACATACTAATATTTCAAACGTATATACGTTCGAAAAATTTATAGATATTTCAGATTGTTATTTATAGTGTGTTACACAATCAGGGTGTTGATCCAGAAGCCTAGGCTAATGATTATCTTCTAAGTGGCTAACTCACATAGTAACCAATAATGCGGGACTTCGGTTGTTTTGTTGCGTTAAAATAGGCATTTGATATGCTAACAGATTACAAGTTAAACTTACAAACAAATAAACAATTTACTTACCGATATCCCCATATTCGCTAATGGCGATACAAATACAGGTCGCTAAGGCCCATAAGTTTCTGTTGAGAGCTGCATACACTGCTGCGTTCCAAGCGTTGTATTCCCCAAGGCACCATGCTGGGGCCGCTGTTAACACTTTGAGACCTAGCATGAGGGCTGCGACGAGGCCTACGTAGGATAACTCCTGGAATGTTACGAACAATACATAAGAAACTAGATATTTTATCTAAAGGTATGTAGACCAATTTAATATAGAAGTAAATTAATAATTTTAATACGGTAGTTAAATTTGTTCTACTGCTTCGAAACTAAAAAAATATGCTTATAACTTGGGGAAGGCTTTATTGTTCAGTGTTCCAGTTACAATCCTTTTGACGTACAATTTATTTGTTATAGCAGTTCAAAGCTTTACAAAGGTCTCTCCTGACTTCCTAGAAATATCACTTGAATTCCACTCATTCAATCCTGCAATAAATCTTTCATTTTCATAATAACCGTTTTATAATAAAACGGTATTTTTTAAGATGAGCATGGATAGCGAAGATGCTGATGGTGGGACGGGCTAAACTTCTGAGCACAAGACGGTGTTCCGTGGACAAGGAAGAGATAGGTCGATGCCCTTCAGTAGGACGTATAGCATATACAATATGTAAAGAAAACCCCGTCCGACCCATAAGGATATTATGGGTTAGGTAAACATATGACCAAATAAAATATGAAAACATTATCATCATAGTAACGGTACTATTCATTAGTACCGTTACAATGATGAAAATGTTTTGAAATAATCTTTTTTTTCCGCGAATTAATTCCACCATTTGCGACGGTATTATTATGAGCGATGGGTGCCGCGTGCCGCATGCCCTGCCTCCTTAGCCCGCACACTTATTGCCTATCGCACACGTATTAAGTTACCTCCTTTTGCGAAATAATATTTAGTTTTTAGGAGTTTTTTTTTTAAGTTTAGCCCGGCTTTGTAAGCATTAGTAGAATCAGTTATCGATATCTAGCAATACCTTCACGGATCGGAGAGTGTTTTCTTTACATACTGTATAGGCTGGCTAGTAAAACCACTCGGTCATATATGTGTGAGAAAATTAATATGCTTACCTTAGAAATAAGTCCTCTGTACTTAGCAGGTCTGTACATTGTGATGATATAACCCATGGCCATACCGAGGAAGTAAGAGTCGGCTCTGTGATGACTCTTCATGTAAGTGTCTAGGTAAACCTGGTTTTCTCTGACGTTTATCAGCTTCCTGAAAATAATTAAAATCAAAAGGCTTATTCAAACTACCACCGCTCCTAGCATAAAACGCCCGTCTTCAGTTTGTATTAGCTGGGAAGAAGAGGCGCAACAATCTTTCTAGCAGCAATCTCATGATGTTTAATTAATCCAAGCTGGATTATGTAGATAAATTTAAGGAAGAACATGATTCACAAGTTAGTGGCGTAAGGAATATAAACTGTGGAATAATTAAACTTTTACTTCTTAATCTCAAATTAATTTTTTGACAAGCAAACTGCTATGAAGGAACCGTCACATTCTGGATTTTAAATTATGCATAAAATGTTGGGTAATTTAATTTTAAGCTACCGGGAAATATAATCTGGAATGTAACGAGGAACAAAATTAAATATCATTCCGTAACCGATTCAACATTACACTTTTCGAAAGCACGCATGAAAATATGAGCTCAGAGAAATTTCACATTAATATTTCAATCAAATATTATTTAACTACATGTAAAAACTTAAATCAGTGGATATTGGATTAATCCGTGATCTCTCTATAAAGAGAGATTACTCACACATTCCATAGTTTCTTTGGTCTTCTACTATTCCACTGTTGACATTCATAATCAAAACTTTTGTCATAACATATGATTGTAATACAATCATCATCATCTCGGCGTTAATCCCAGTCGCATCCGTAGCTTTTTTTCAGCTTTTTGGAGTCTGGAGTCCGCTTTACCAGTCTAACTGCTGATTTTAGCTAAGCTTCGATATTTTCCGTGAAGCGACTGCCGTCTGACCTCCACAACCCGAAGGCAATATCTAAGCATTGCAGTTAGACCAATTGTTAGAACTTTGAGGGCTCTAACAACCTGTAACGACTGCCAATAGATGTTCGTATGGCAACCGGGACCAACGGCTTAACGTGCTTTCCGAGGCACGACCAGACCAGTGCAAATATTCATATTCATGCATACAAATATTTGCACTGTGCGACGATTGAACCCGCGCCTCCTTCCGCAACGGCCGCGTTCGCTACCGCTACGCCACGGAGGGGTCATACAGAGATATAGAGATAGAGTATACAAATATTGTTATTAACCCAATTAAAATGCATTTAAATGAGCTAAATTAATCTAAATAATTTTAATCTTTTACGGAACTATGCAACTAAATCCAAGCGAAAAGTACATGAGAATTACTTACTCAACATCGTAGAGCAGGATTCCATTCAATCCTTTCGTGTAAGTGGTAATACCAGTTATTACCACCGAGTAGATAACCGCAATGATGGTGACAACTTTGCCAATACGCTTGTTCCATTGCCAGAGACAGAACAGGGCTGTACCAGTGACAGCCAAGTGGTAGTCTGCTGGGATATACCAGGATACTTGTTGACACTGAAATTAAATTAGATAAAGCATTCACCAAACAAAAACATAAAATGTTAGTGCGTGAAATTATGTTAATATCGACCTTTTTTTTTGCGAGTGCAAATGCATTTGCGCACCGTACCCGCCGATAGCTAGGCGACGAGCGTGTGGGGGACTCACCCAGCCGAAGCCGGGAATACCCACTAAAACCACTCGGACTCCCAGGGCTTACCGGCTAGGCCAGTTTCCGCGCCAAGCGAGGATTACACGGGGTACCGCAGTAATCCTCAAACGTGGTCACCAGTGCAAAGCGCGTGCGGGGGCTACCCACCACACACGCTGGCCACACTCCGGGGCCAAAGCAGACGGGGCTCGTCTACGCCGGAGGGGAGCGGCAAGAGCATCCTCTTCCCTCTCCCTCTCCGCTGCCTCCTTCTGCAAGAGGACGGACTCACAGAAGGAGGCGGCAGCCTCCCATGCACTCTCGCTTTCAACTATGGCTCGAACCATGGTTGCCAGGGAGAGGCGTCCGTCTCCGAGCGCCGCGACCTCGTGGTGGACCTCGTTATTGCGTAAACAAATTGCGTACTATCAATTGAAGTCGTTTTGAAGCATATCGCTAATCATGCATTACTTCAAATGTTCGAAAAATGTGTCTGCTCAGCAATGTAAATAACGCAATGAATGTTGTTGATTTGTCAAAATAAATTCCATTGCTACTATCAAGAGAAATTAGGTAAAAAATTCTTACAATATTATCACTATCCACGTAGTTTCCAAGCATCAGTAGACCTACAAGCCAGGTCTTGGAGCATGCCCTGTGTTCTCTACCGATGATGCGCTTCCACAATGGACCATCACCCACATATTCAGATACTGCTATTGTGTAAAATATTAGAACAAAGAAGGAGCCTATTAATCTGAAACAAAAAGTTATCAATTGATTTAAATCGGAAGATATGAAATTCTTACCTAGTTGGCTTACGTAGTTAAACAAGTAATGAGTAATATTTGCCTTTTTCTATGAAAGTTATTAAAAACTTTGAAACGCCCGAAAACTAAATTCATGTTGCCACAAATAAAACTACTATTACTCCTATTTAATAAAAATACATATATACTCTAAGACGATTATTATATACAATCTGTTCTTCTTCTTCTTCAGCCTATAGAGGTTCACTGCTGGGCAAAGGCCTCCCGCAAGGCTTTCATTACATTCAGGGGGTTTGCCATAATCCCCACGTTTAGCGGGCGGGATTGCAGTAATTTGATATTCCACCGGAGAAGCGCTGCTGCCCGCTTCCCTGGTGAGAGTTCCCTAGTCGCCTCTTACGACAGCCACGGGAGGATATGGGATGGTACTATTCTAAGCCCGGCACCACACCGAAAATACAATTACGAACTATGTATCAACAAGACAATTTAATGGAATCTGCTCCCTAATCGGCGAACACATTTTTGTCAAATGATTGCAACTAGTAGGAATCGTTTAGACCGAACGGACCAATGAGCGAGCCCAACGAACCCAAATGATCCCAACTAGTCGCAATTATCTGACAAAAATGTGTTCGCCGATTAGGGGGCTGGAATTATTCAATTAGATTAATTGACATCGGTGACTGTGAATACATTTACACCACATTTAGTGGCAGAAGATGCTGAGATAAATTTACTCTTAACACCTTATTGGTTTGGATACTAGCAAAAATATTTTGATTTGAAATTAATCTAAATAAATTACAAAAGATTAGCAACTACATCTACTTGTAGTAACTGATTACAAGTCAAACTATATTACCTAATACTTTTTTCTACTTCGAAATAAACGTACTAAGATCTCACATATTGATCTTATTCATCAGGTCAAAAGTAAAAATAGGAAACTCCTTCCTCAGAAAATCCTTACCTCACATAACGCTGCAATAAAGTTATAACTGGACTTCTCTTCTTCTCCATCAGACCTTTCATGAGGAGCAGTCCTGATATCACAAAGAAATTCTCCACTGCTGGAAGATCTAAATGCTGGAATACGTTACCAAGTGTTGTGTTCTTTTTGCTTATTAGCTGAAAGAATTAAAAGTACCTAATTGATTTCTTTAATGTTGATTACAAACATGACAGATTCTAAAATACCGACCAAGAAACTACGATCGAGAAGGGTTTGAAGATCCCAAAGAATAAGACTAAACGAACTGAATTCGCGTAAAATAAATGAGTTTTCGATATCAAAACTTTCAAACATGAAAGGATATTCTAAAATTTTCATTGAAATATCGCATAACCTTAATTCGCAAATTTTTTAACTCCACATTTAGTCAAAAATTCTATTATTGTACAAATTTTATTGTATTTGTGTATCCTTTGTTGGAAATCCCAATTAATAAATAAACATAATCAACCAATAATGTTCCCACTCCTGGCGGTAACCTACCACGCGGGCCCATTGCGGGTTGGTTAATATACTTACTTCGTCATAATCATGTCCATTACTCATAGAACCGGCAGCAATGAACACAAAAACATGAACGCAGGTCGTGAAACACAAAGTTGCAGCCTTTGTAAAACTAAGGATTGGAATCTCATCATCCGAGATCTTGACGAAAGACGACCAATTTCTCTTTAGACTGAAAGAGTAAGCTATTCTCCGCACTGTAAAGGAGGAAAATGAAATTGTATTAGTATCACGGTTAGATGGATTATATTTCCTATGCCAAAGTTTATTCTCTAAAAAAATGGTAATGCTATCGTTCGTTCTGTAGATGCAGGCATGTAAATAATATTAACTATCATAGTATATTAAATCCGTACTCAAAATACGCCCAATGTCGTGGAGCCGTGGACCCCAGTTCCATGTTATTACATCTGGTGTCCACAACTCCAGCTACTAAAGAGTATACTAAGCTGTACTACCACTAAATATTATTATTATTCTTCAGTAGTAATCTAACATCAGTCATTAATTCAATATGTTAAATAATAGTTTCTAAGAATTACTTACGATTCGAATCTGTGTTATCATATTGTAGATAAATTGTTGATGTTATAGCAGCCACAACAAGTCCTATCATAGTAGATCTGAAAATAATAATTATAATCTTGAGAAAATTACAATCAGAATAGGCTATTTGACAGTATTAAATTTTTTGTGATCATTTGCTTTAAATGCATAAAATGAGGGTTCCTTGTGTCATTTACATGAGTTTTAATTAAAAATAATAACAAATATCCAGAAATACAAAAATATGTTTGACTTTTTGTATCTAGCGCCACATATTGTGAAACGATCCGGATTGGCTAATGTCACGATGACGTCATACGCGCATCAGCACTTGTTGTTGTTCCGTATTCTCAGGTGTTTTATCGATGTATATGTACAACCCGGTACAGCACACCACTTGTAAACCATTTTATTAGATAAACAACAACAAATAACAGATAAATACAAACACCACTGCGGAACCGAAAATCGTTTATATCGTCTTGTGACGTCAATTACAAGGCGCGACGCCATATTGCTGAACAAAACGTTTCGGCGGCTTATTTGAATTTTATTTGCATGTTTCTTACGAAATACGTATTTAAAAATGAAAAAAAAAGAAAAATACTTTCGGTGAACTTCTTAACCGCAACCAAGTAATTGAAGATAGAAATTATAAATTTGTCAAATAGCCTATTATATGTTCCCACTACCCACAACGCCGTGGTACCGCGTGGTGGGTTACGGCCCATTCCCTCTTACCAGGGGGAGGCCTATGTCCCAGAACATTATAGGGTGATCGTATTTAAGAAATACATCATGTATGTAAAGTGTCCAAATATCACGGTTAATGAGATGCAGCCTGCAGGTTAATCACCCAACTCACTATCAGTAGCAATGGGTTTCATTTTGACAATTCAGCAATATTTATTGCGTTTTTACGTTGTTCAGCAGACACATTTTTCACAAACGAATCGAGCAATGGATCAGGAATATGGTTCAAAATGATTAAAATTGGTAGTAATACTAAGTTTCTCAATTAAGGTACGGGTAACAAACGGAAGACAGAATATCTTTATAATGCGATACCGTTTTTATTCTTACAAGCTTTTATTTAACTTGCAATGTATGTAAGTTGTATACAATATGTAAAGAAAACCCTCTCCGATCCGTGAAGATATCGTTAGGTATCGATAACCGATTCTACTTCTTCCTCAGCCTATAGATGTCCACTGCTGGACAAAGGCCTCCCCCAAGGCTTTCCACGATGACCGGTCTTGTGCTGCCCGCATCCATCGGCTTCCCGCGACCTTCACCAGGTCATCGGTCCACCTTGTTGGGGGTCTCCCTACGCTGCGTCTTCCAGTACGTGGCCGCCACTCCAGAACCTTGCTGCCCCATCGGCCATCGGTTCTACGAGCAATGTGCCCTGCCCACTGCCACTTGAGTTTAGCGACTCGCAGAGCTATGTCGGTGACTTTGATTCTTCTGCGGATCTCCTCATTTCTGATTCGATCACGCAGAGAAACTCCTAGCATAGCTCTTTCCATTGCCCTTTGTGTGACTCTGAGCCTTCGTATGAGGCCCATTGTGAGCGACCACGTTTCAGTTCCGTAAGTCATCACTGGCAACACACACTGGTCAAAGACTTTCGTCTTGAGACACTGTGGTATCTTGGACGACGAGAAGATGTAGCGTAGCTTCCCGAACGCTGCCCAACCGAGCTGGATTCGCCGAGACACCTCTTTCTCGAAGTTGGACCTACCTAGTTGGACTTTCTGTCCCAGGTATATATACTCGTCAACAACTTCGAGTGCAGAGCAACCAACTACAATTGGAGTGGGTGCGACATGAGAGTTCGACATGATCTTCGTCTTATCCATGTTCATTTTTAGACCCACTTGTTGGGAAGCTCTGCTGAGGTCATTGAGCATTTTGCCCAAGTCTTCCAGGGTCTCAGCCATGACCACGATATCATCTGCGAAACGGAGATTAGTGATGTACTCGCCGTTGATGTTGATGCCAAGTCCTTTCCAGTCCAGGAGCTTGAAGACATCTTCCAACGCAGCAGTGAACAATTTAGGAGATATGACATCTCCTTGTCTCACTCCACGCTGCAGTTGGATCGGTTTCGAGTCCTGATCCTGGAGACGGACTGACATGGTGGCGTTTTTGTACAAACACTTTATCACCTCAATGTATCGATGGTCAATTTGGCACCGCTGGAGAGACTGTAGCACCGCCCAAGTCTCAATCGAATCGAAGGCCTTCTCATAGTCCACAAACGCCAAGCATAGTGGTTTGTTATACTCCTCGGACTTCTGTATAACTTGCCGCAGCGTATGAATGTGGTCTATGGTGCTAAAGCCTTTTCGGAAGCCTGCTTGTTCGGGAGGCTGGAAGTCGTCAAACCTGCGAGCGAGACGATTCGTGATGACCCTAGAAAACAGCTTGTAGACATGGCTCAGGAGGGATATCGGTCTGTAGTTTTTCAGGAGGGTATTGTCACCTTTTTTGAAAAACAAAACCACCACGCTCCTGTGCCACGCCTTAGGCGTTTCGCCTTTAAGAATGACGGAATTAAATAGCTTCTGAAGCGCTTTAAGAACCGGTTTGCCACCCGCTTTCAGAAGCTCAGCCGTAATTCCATCATCTCCAGCCGCCTTATCGTTCTTGAGCTGTTTCAAGGCCATACCAATCTCGTACAGGCTGACGTCCGGGATATCGTCGGTGTAGTGTCGGGTTAGTCTGGCTCTAGGATCATTAGCCAGGCTTACAACAGGTGCGTGTGTTGATGTGTATAACTCTCCGTAGAATTTCTCGATCTCACCCAAAAGCTCGGGCTTGGAAGTGACGATCCTACCATCCCCAGTCTTCAGCTTCGCAAGTAGACTCTGTCCAACAGACAATTCTCGTGCGAACACTTTGGAGCCTTTGTTCCGCTCGATAGCCTCTTTAATACAATTTGTATTAAATTGGCGTATATCGCGAGTCAGAGACTTTGAGATCTGTCTGTTAAGGCATCTGATGCGCGAAGCGTCATCAGGGGATTTTAAGATCACCTCCCGTCTTTCTTCCATTAGCCGGCGGGTGGGACCGGAGATCTTCTTCTGTCTTTTTGAACGGAGGGTTTTATAGAACTTAGACCCTTCCGTTTGGAGAGTTTCCACAAACCTGTTGTTGTAGTCGTCCACATCTACGCATTCACCGAGGCATTCGAAGCGGTTTTGTAGTTCGATCTGAAAGCTCTCGGGGTTTTGGAGTTGTGTTGACGCTGGACGGAGCGTAGACTTCATAAGTCGAGAGCGTTCGAGCCTAATGTTGAGGTTCAAGATGCCTCTAACAATACGGTGATCACTCCCGGTTTTTACCGCATGGATCACGGAGACATCGTTGAACACTTGCCTTCTCGTTGACATTATGAAGTCTATCTCGTTTTTGGTCTGACCATCGGGGCTGAGCCAGGTCCACTTGCGGTGCAATGGTTTCCTGAAAAAAGAATTCATCGCAAAGAGTCCTTCCCTTTCCATGAAATCCATTAGCATCTGACCTCTGGGATTCCGATTTCCAACTCCAAATTGCCCCACTTTCGTCTCGTCCGCCTCTCGCATGCCCAGTTTTGCGTTAAAGTCCCCCATGACAACGGTGTAGTGGGTTTTGGAGGAATGTATGGCTCTACTGACGTCCTCATACATGGCCTCCACCTCATCGTCAGAGTGTTTAGACGTCGGGGCGTAGACCTGTATAACCTTTAACGAATATCGTTTTGTTATTTTCAGTACAAGGTACGCCACCCGAGTCGAAAAGCTCCCGACTTTAACCACGTTGTTCACGAGGGACTTGTGGACAATAAACCCGACACCACCCTGGGACAGCTGGTCGCCTTCCCGGAAATAGAGCAGGTTGCCAGACTCAGGATTATCGAGTCCTCTCCCTCTCTTCGGACTTCAGATAACCCCACAATGTCCCAGCGCAACCGGCTCAGTTCTTCCTCCAGTTCGACAATCTTCTCATCGGTCCGTAGTGTGCGCGTGTTAAATGTTGCCAGGGCCAAAGGTCGTCGTTTGTGATGGTAGCCGGACCTCTGCCGGAGATTCTTAGCACCCCTTGCTCCGCCGTAACCGAGTCCGCTACCGTAGACTGGAATAGCGGAGCTGCCGGGGACTAGGGGCCTGGGCTGTATCGTGTGCATCATTGGGGGGGTTTGCCATAATCCCCACGCTTGGCAGGCGGGTTGGGGATCGCAGTGATTTGATATTACACAGGAGAAGCGCTGCTGCCCGCTTCCCTGGTGATTTCCCTTAGTCGCCTCTTACGACACCCACGGGAGGATATGGGTTGGTACAATTCTAGGCCCGGTACCACACGGGTAACCGATTCTACTAATGCCTACAAATCCGGGCTCAACTTAAAAAAATATATTATTTCGCAAAAAGAGGTAACTTAATTCATTAGCGGTAGGCAATACATGCGCGGGCAAAGGGGGCAGGGCACGCGGCACGCGGTCGCATCGCTATTCGCACATAATAATACCGTCAAAATGACGGCATGTGATATGTGACAGCAACCCGGACTCGATCGATTATGGCCCACTCCTTTTCACCGAGTGGAGGCCTGTGTCCCAGGAGTGGGGACATTAGGCTGATTATGATGATATGATATGATGACGCAAATTGATGTATTTTAGTCACCATGTTTTTAAACACGTCTCACGTCTATTTTTAAGCACAGGTCCGTTCGTGTGTGGAGTACTGCAGCCATATTTGGCTGGTGCTGCTAAGTGTCACCTGGCCACTTTGGATTCAGTAGAGAGGCGTGAGAAGAGGCTGATTGGTGACCCTGATTTAACTCTAGATGGTCTCCAAAGCCTAGAGCATAGGCGTAGAGTAGCCAGCCTTTCGGCGTTCTATAGGATGCATTTTGGGGAGTGTGCGAGGGAATTGCATGATTTAATTCCCCCATCTCCGTTCCACCATCGGACGACCCGTCGTACGGCTAGTTTCCACCCTTACGTTGTTAACACCACTACGATCCAGACGAAGCGTTTCGCCTCCTCCTTTATACCGCGTACGTCGCGGGACTGGAACAATTTGCCAGCGGCGGTGTTTCCGTCGGACTACAATTTGAGTGTCTTCAAGGCTAGAGTGAATAGGCTCTTAATAAACTAGTGCGCTTTACCATCAACGATTGCGTCACTGCTTACTATCAGGCGGGATTGCGGTCAAGCGCTGGTTTATCAATACATAGTATAAAACAAAGTCGCTTTCGCTGTATGTCCGTATGTATGCTTAGATCTTTAAAACTACGCAACGGATTTTGACGCGGTTTTTTTTAATAGATAGAGTAATTCTTAAGGAAGGTTTGTATGTATAATAAATGCATAATATAGTAGAGAAACACTGAGAAATCTAAAAAGCGCGATAAAACCGAACTCCACGCGGGCGAAGCCGCGGGCGGAAAGCTAGTAATTTATATAAAAAAGACATCTACAGAGTAGGCATCTTAATTTGAAAGGATTAAATTAATATTTTATCTTCTGTCCTATTCTTGATAAAATAGTAAGTAAAAGATGCAATAACCTTAATTTTAAGTTAGTTTCCTAACAAGGGAATCGAGGCCAGTACTTACTTCCATAATAATACTTTAAATAACTTTTAATATTCAAATTCCTTAATTACAAGAAATATCGATGTATTGTCAAGTCTTAAAAACGGGGTTTCGTTTCATTATAAACAACTAGCTGTTGCTCGCGACTCCGTCCGCGTGTTGATGTAAAATAAGCGCCTGTTAAAATAATGCGAGCAATATGTACGTCCGCGTTTGCCCCCGTTTTCGCGGCATTTTTTATTACTGTTCTGCTCCTATTGGTCTTAGCGGGATTTTATATAGCTTAAGTCCTTTCTGAGGCTCTAGACTATCTGTGTACCAAATTTCATTACAATCGCTTTAGTAGTTTTGACGTGAAAGCCGGACAGACAGACAGAGATACTTTTGCATTTATAATATTAGTATGGATAGGACCTTGAATTTGAAATCCTATTTAAACTAAATAAAACAACAAAGGACCAAGATTACAATATTAAAATGTCATTGTTTCCTTCATCGTAATTGCTGTAACCGTTTAATGCGAATTTATACTTAAATTATTCCATTTCTTTTTAATCAGTAGGTATCTTTCGCGATATCAGTACAGTGTTTTGTAGTGTGCAAGTAAATTGAATTTTATGGTAAAACTTTACTCATAAGTATGATCAGCATGTAATATCATAAGTTAATAAAAAAAAAAAACTACACGAAGGAACACCCAAGATGGTGTATTTTTTTTTATTCCATCCTACCATATGGGTATCCAATGAAGGGGCTTGCTGCTTTTTGTCAATATAAATCAAGAAATAAAATATTCACTAACGAAAAATAAAGTCTAAACCAATATGGCGGACTAAGGTTATAGGGAATGCGAGGGTATAATAATATGGGGAATATACCCGTATCCTTTATTTATAAACATTGTTTAAAATTAAGTCAATATTTTACTTATAGTTTAACTTTGCAACGATAATGCGCTTAATGAGATGAACAGCGTTAACTAGAAAGTAAAAATATAAGTAAGAATCCTTTCTAAAAACATGCTTTTGATTAAATATTCTTAAAAGAAAAAAAAATAAATTAACACCCGAAATTCTTACTGTAAACCTGTAACGCCATCTATCATGTGACACATTTACTACAATATTTTTTTATGTTATAAAAGCTTGTTGCGAGATTGACTTGTATAAATAATCAACCAAATTAAGTAAATAATTTAGATATAAAATAATTAAAAATATTTAAGACACAAACTAAATTAAATATAAGTTAACAGTAAATGTTTTAGTGTAGCCTTTTGTTATTTTTAGCGTATTTAAATAAAAGCTTCGTTTAGAAAGTACTTATGTTTCATCGTCATCATCATCATCAGCCTCTACTCGTCCACTGCTGGACATAGGCCTCCTTCATAGCACGCCAACAAGCTCGATCCTGGGCAGTTCTCCGCCAGCCTCTACCAGCCACCTTTTTGATGTCGTCAAATGTAGCGTTGGACGCCCTTGGGCGAGATAGAGCGACATACACTACATACGCGACTTTGAAGTTAATATCGTTTGAGTACGGACCTCTTAAAACAAGTCATAGGTTGAATTTGAAAAATGGCATTGCGAATCAGGAGGTGATGTAATACAGATGTAGATATGGGAGAAGAAAAAATGTTCCACCGACACTAAATAAATTGGCACATGGGCAGAATGACATTAAATCAGACGTTTTGGTCTGATTTAATGGTTTTTGGTTGAACCAATAGAAGAGAAATTATAACATAATAAAAACCAGCAAGATATCAGATCAGAGGATCAGATCGGAAAAACTCAAATTTATGCCATTAATAAAAAAAAAAATCATTAACTCACATGAACATATAAAACTTTAAGCTGTATCCTGTCTTCACTCCAGCTTTTTGACAGTAATCCACAGTAATATCAGGCTCCAAAGGAGTGATAGGATTCACCAAGTAGATGGTCTTCAGGATCTTGGAAATTGATTCATGGTTGCACGCTGCTGGTAAACAAGTGCCCCATGATATTTTGTCAGCTTTTCTACCTGCCTTCGACTTTACCTGTAAAAGGTGTTTAAAGTCAAACATAGACACAGTAGAACAGTGTCAAACATAAGAGTTTGAAATAGTGACAGAGCATATTTAAAATTTTGCTCAGAACGCCATCTTCTTCTTCAGCCTATAGAGGTCCACTGCTGGACAAAGGCCTCCCCAAGGCCAACCCCTTCGCTTGGCAGTCGGTTTGGGGATCACAGTAGATCGCAGATCGCCCGTGTCTACAGCGGATAGATAGTCAAGATCTGTGCTAGTACTATGATCTAAAGTGATGGTAGAGTGATGTTAGAATAGAATATGAAAATGTGTTGCGTCGTCACCATGGAACATGGTGACAAAGGTGAGGTTACACGCGTATCAAATACTTACGCCGTCTTCCAATTGGGGTCAACCGATCAGTTATATAGAAATCTCTCCATGAATAGATGGGTGAAGAGAGCCAAACAGTATAACAACATAGAGTGAGCTGTTCAGAGTGTGAAGCCCTTAGCAATTGAAATATCTATTCTATTCTATTTTATTTGTGGCAAGTGAAGGCGATGGCGACTATTCTGCCAATGTCAAAAGTGGATTCGAGAAGCAAGAGTGCACTTAGAATAATAAAAACAAAAAATTACGATGCTACATTGGACCTTTTTATATCTTGTGAGATTATTGGAGAATTGAAATATCATTTGGAATGAAGACTCACTCTACGCTCAGACACACACATTTAGAAATTGATAAAATATTAAACAGATACGATATATTCAAACTGACCAAAAAAAATGTGTCGAACACAGCAGCAGCACACATGCATATTTTTATTCGGCATACATTGGTACAGTGTGAGTGAGATGGGGCGCAATAGGGTGGGGCATAGAGAAGAAAAAGATGGCTAGTGTTTGTCGTTTGCGCTGTTAGTGTTTGTCGTTTGTTTTTACGAGTGTATCGAGAGTGACTAAAGCGAGATACAGGACTTACCTCCTTTTGAACGCTTCATTTTTAGTGCGCTAGTGACATATCTACCTTAGTTTAATATTTTATCAATGCATTTAGAATTATTTTTAAATATTGAAGCATGATGCTGAGGTAGGAGGGTTTTAGCCTACGCGGTGGTGTTCTTCTGCGAGGACGTGATGTCACAGAAGGAAGCTGCGAAATGGGAGAGGGAGATCTCAACTCCCTTCCCGGGCCGCAGAAGACGCACCGGGCGCCGAAGCGGGGCGGATAACGCCCTCTTCTGCCCCCCATGAATGGGTCCAGGGGCGAGGGACGTGGAGAAGTCCCCACCCCCTATTCGATGGACCCCGAGGCGGAGGCGCGCGCGAATGTCGCCGCGCGCCTCTGAGACGGTGAACGGAGTAGTTTGCCACCCCACTACCCCGTGCACGAGACGAGGCCCGGACAGACCCGGCTAGCACGAGAGTGTGGGGCCGTGGAAGAATTTCGACTCACGCGGTCCCACGCGCGCTCGTGATAGAAGAGACACCGGAGTGGTTTTAGTCAGTAAGAGTCTGACAGACCCCGTCGCCCACCCCAGGGCGGCTGACATCCATTTCGAGGATTTCCACCCCGAAAAAAAGGAGGGTTTTGGCCTGGTATAAGTATTTGTTTTTTTTTTTATTTGTTTTATTTTCGTGTTTACTTTAGTGATCTTCCTGAACGAGCCTAGAAATATACTTTTTCTTTCTTTTCCTACTTTCTTTTATCACTTCACCCATGTTTTCATGCTAAGATGGTTGAGGAGTTGGCATCCTCTAATGTGTACAGAACTTCAGCTCCTTAACGTACTCCTTATGCTGTGTTTAGGAAAGAGGGAAGATGGAAACTCACATTTAAAAACTCTTCAGTTCGTCCGTACATGTTGGCATGGCCATATTCTTTTTCTTCTTTATCTGTTAGCTTGACATCCGACAGACAATATTGTGTTGCGATCTTAGGCTCAGCAAAATTGGAGGGTGCTTTCAAGCATTGATCATAATTACCAAAACTATATTTTGAACCGTAGAAGCTACCAACTGGATGGTGCATCGAATTCCATACTGAAAGAATATGATTGTGATTACATTTAAAAAATAAATATAAGAAAGTTGAATGAAGGTGTTAATTTAGCCAAACGTAGCAAATTTCCAATGCAATTGTTAGGTACATATACAATATGTAAAGAAAACCCCGTTCGACCCATAAGGATAATAATTTTTTTAAGGTTAGGTAAACACATGACCAAATAAAATATGAAATTTTACATAACAATACCAATGAATTTTGAAATAATCTCTTTTTCTCCGCGAATTAATTCCAACTTCCCCAAAGTTTGGTAATTTTAAAAAAAGTGACAACACTATTTTCGACGGTATTATTATGAGCGATGCGACCACGTGTCGTGTGCACTGCCCCCCTTCGCCCGAGCATGTATTGCCTACCGCACATGTATTAATTTACCTCCTTTTGCGGAATTATTTAAGGGTTTTTTTTAAGTTTAGCCCGTCTTTGTAGGCGTTAGTAGAATCAGTTATCGATACCTAACAATACCTTCATAAATCGGACAGCGTTTTCTTTACATATTGTATACATATATGTATTAAAAATGTTATGCTTACTCCAAACCGCCCAAACAGTGTAATTCTTCACATTGTTCAATATTAATAGTGTCTGGTCTATACAAGCTCTCTCTTTCTTGTTCCATTCTAGTTCTTCTAGTCCTTCTATGACAATATCTACTTCTGTTTTCCTGCTCTTTGTGATATATTCAGCTGAGGATACACCTGAAACATCCAAAGTACATACTATTTTGTATCTTTATCTTTTCAGTGATGGGTAGAGAATGCACATACCTAATCTTTTTTTTTTTTAATAACTATACCTACAATAGTGCTTGCCTATAATCTCGCCTGATGGTAAGCAGTGACGCAATCGTTGATTGCAAAGCGCGCTAGTTTATTAAGAGCCTATTCTCTTAAAAAAGCTTAGTGAATAGGAAGGAAGACGGCAGTTGAGCGAGGTGATGCAAAGTTAAACCCAACAACACCACCAACGATGCTGCGCCAAAGGGAGATTGATCTGGTGAAACTCCACGACCAAACTCCCGACACAACAACATTTGGCGCATCGTACCCGGCACACAACGCAACACAACTGCTGAGACCTGTCCTCCGTACAGCTTCAACAGACATCATGCCGGAACACGACGAATCGCTTGGCGACAAGACTTTGTCTGGTGGGTGGTAACTTCTGCCGGCAGCCGATGTTGTCGATGTACGATGCGCCAAATGTTGCTATGTCGGGAGTTTGGTCCTGGAGGGTCTCCAGATCAATATCGCTCTAGCACAGCATCGTAGATCGTGTTGTTGGATGTAACATTGCATCACCTCGCTCAACTGCCATCTTCCTTCCTATTCACTAAGTTTTTTTAAGTAAATAGGTTTAATAAACACGCGTGTTTTACCATCAACGATTGCTTCACTGCTTACCATCAGGCGGGATTGCAGTCAAGCACTAGTTTATAATTGTTTTTAAAAAAGAGCCCTTGTAACTTCAGCATCCGTGCTTTCTCCTCTTACATCCACGACCACCATCATTAGTCTGTTACAAAATCATTGTACAAACTCGTCCAGGAAAGTCCAACAAACCAATGTTGTTTTGCGGTAAAACTTAACCGTTTTGTAATTCGTTTGAACGCGAGTGAGTTGTGCAATTATTTCTATTAATGGCATCTGCGTCATCGCATCACCAAGAACTTATCATGCATCGTATGGGAAATTCCTCATATACGTATCGATAGGTTAAGGTCATCACCTTTCATCAATGATTTTGCATCAAGATATCATATTACCTAAATAGAACAGAATACTAAGAATAAGGAATACTAGAATAAGGTTATTAACAATTTTACTTAACTTCTTGCAGACGCAAATAAAAGAAACAGCTGTAAAAATGAAAAGCCTAAATTTAGAAACTTTTTGTGTAAAGTCTTTCATTTTATATTTTACTAGCTTTCCGCCCGCGGCTTCGCCCTCGTGGAATTCGGTTATATCGCGCTTTTTACATTCCTCATTTTCGGGGATAAATTATCATATAATTGAGCTTCTAAGTTTACCTGTGCATATTTGTTTGCAATATATTATAAGCCCCGCACGATGATATTGCGATTGGCGGCCATCTTGGTGACGTAGTCGAACTCGCACCGTCGGTACCGTTCGCAAGTTCAGTCCGCGCTTACACACTTACGCACATCGAATATTTTTGTTAGCTTTTTGTTTTTGTTATCCTGTTTTATTGTTGTTCTTGAGTTTTGTTGTTTAGTTTTGTTAACTGTTACTCGTTAAAATGAGTAAGAAATTAATTAATAGTCGTGCTCGTGAAATTATAATTAAAGTGGACAATTATTTTGTTAAAGAGAAAGAGGATTTTAAGTTAGTTCTTGAAAGTATAAACCGTGCTTTAAAAAGTGCTTCGGACATTTTAATACCGAAGCAACTGCTTACAGTTATTAAAAATATTTTGCAAAATTCTATCAAAGTCACGGAGTGTGTGGCATGTGCCACAGGCGTTGCAAAAAATACTGTGACGAAATTGAGACGAGAGCATGAGTCAGCAACAGCCAGTGGCAGCAAAATGAGAACTCCTATTAAAGGAAAAAGACAAAAGAAGAAATATTTCGATGGGTTTTCCTTAACAGCTTTAAGAAATATTATAGATTCAATGTGTACGGTGAGGAGAGAAATACCCACAATGCGCAAAATCTTGGCGGCTTCAAAAGTAGACCTTAATTATACTGGTAGTGAAACTACATTAAGAAAAATAATTAAATGTGATTTAGGCTACCAATTTAAACGATGCTACAAAAAAGACTGGCCCTAATTCAAAGACCCCAAATTCAAGCGTGGAGGGCTAAATATTAACGACGTATGTAAGAAAATGACTCGCTTGGTAATAACAAAAGACCCGTTATTTATCTCGACGAAACGTGGATACATGCACACTAAACGGTAGAAAAATGTTGGCAAACAGCAACCGATGGAGTGAGACGGAACGACAGCCCCGGCCGCCGATGGATAATAGTTCACGCGGGAAGTTAAAGCGGTTTTGTTGACAATGCCCTTTTAATGTTTAAAGCAGACACCAAAACGGGGAATTACTATGATCAAATGAATGCTGAGTATTTCACCAAGTGGCTTACATACAAAATAGTACCCAACATACCACGCAACTCCAAAATTGTGATGGACAACGCCCCTTATCACAGTAGGGATGAGAATAGGCCCCAAGTATGAACAATAAAAAACAGTTGATTGTTGAGACTTTCCCAACGACAGTACAAAACCTGAACTGTATTTATTAATTAAACGGCACAGACCGCCGAAAAATTATAAAATTGACAATTTATTAGCTGGCAATGGCCATGAAGTCGTTAGATTACCATCTTACAACTGCGACCTCAACCCCATTGAGTACATCTGGAATCTGGTAAAGATGAGGGTGTCAGAAAAGAATGTGGAGCAGTTGGAAAGTCGCATTGAAGCTCTGACGTTGGAGTCGTTGGCGTCAATAACTCCAGATGACTGGCGAAAGGAAGTCAATCATGTTAAACGGCTTGAAGAGGAATACCTATTGGAATAAAGATCGAATAATTGACGAGTTATTTGTCATAAATACGGCGACGACAGTGAATCGGAAACGACAGACACAGAAAGCAGTTATGATTCGGAAGACTATACATTTTTTTACATATTATCCTGGTTTATTTATAAGCTGATAGATGTAGGTAGTAATTAAAACATGACTACTACACAGTGGACTCTGGTTCAATTCCCGCTCGCAAATTAACAGAAATGTAGTTAGAAAAACATAGTATACATGTAAGAAAGATATACGAATAGGTAAGTATATTTTTCTTACGTCTACAAAAAATATTTCCTTGAAATTTTTAATAATGAAAGTTTATTTGTCAGAATATGGATGAGTAAGTATACCTAAGAAAGAATGTTAAATGCAAAATTAATATTAATTTTATTATACATACACTCTTTATAAAGAGTGTAATAAAATTATAAAATACAAATAAACCCTTAACCCTAATATTAATTTATACATACACTCTTTATAAAGAGTGTAATAAAATTATAAAATACAAATAAACCCTTAACCCTAATATTAATTTTGCATTTAACATTCTTTTGCTAGCTGTCCTTTTGTGTGACAGATGACGTCACAACGCTGTTATTGTGACAAGGTTCCATCGCAATATCATCGTGCGGGGCTAGTACCTTGTTTTAAACGACATACAGCGCCATCTATCACCGAACTGGTATGGAGCTAACAATATTTTTGTTTTCCCCGGGAATATCATTTTTATCTGGGATGAAAAGTACCCTATTATTTAATCCGGACTTCTAAGTTTACGTCTGCAAAATTTCAAAGCAATCGGTTCTGTAGTTACGGCGTGAAAGCGGAACAAATAAACTCACTTTCCGCTTTGTAATATTAATAAGGATTTTTGCTATCAGACATCTGTCCGTTTTCAGTAAAACTAGGCAATACCTATTTACTTCTACTACGATACACTCAATGTATAAGTAGGTTACGCATTTGTATTATATTGAGCTATAGCCTAACCTAATATTAAACTAAAACATAATAGTGTAAATCTACAGACAATAGTAATAACAACGTAGATATTGAAAGTTACAACCCGACTATTGAGGAACGGTTGTACATATCAAAATATCTCGTAAATAATATTGAAAGTGTAAGTAATAAATACTTATTGACAAATAGTCAAGCTAACATTTAAATTAATATTTTTGTTAAGTGTAAGTAAAAAAAAAAACTTATTGACAAATAATCAAGCTAACATTTAAATTAATAATTTTATTAAGTGTTGGTAAAATATTACTAATTGACAAATAATCAAGCTCTCATTTAAATTAATAATTTTATTAAGTGTCAGTAAAAAAAAAACTTATTGACGAATAATCAAGCTAACATTAAAATGAATGGTTTTATTAAATTTTTGAGCTTGTTTTAATGTTTACTATATTTTAAAATAAACAAAATATAAAAAAAAATAATGGTACTTACATATAAGACCGGCCAGGACTATCTGCATGACACATGTTACCTTCATATTGCACTTTCTGAAGTTCAATGTGTTATCTGTCACACCTTTACTCGGGAACTAAAATATATGCTACCTACGCGATGGTATATAAACTGTCGGGTCCAGGCGGATGTTTTTATATTTGATAAACATATGATTTATATAATTTAATATAAACTATAATGATATTTTATTTATTAAAGTAGTTTATAATTGGTATTGTAGAATTTCTGTCTAAAATATAGATTAATAATTAAAATATTTATAGGTATAAGGGAAAGATCTGATGACATTTTTCTATTAAGTCGCCTGTTTAATTGATATACCTCTAGTATTTTTTATATTCCCATAAATTAATCCGTTATCTAATCTTGCTAGTCTTTCCATATTAAAAAGAAAAACCTTCCTTTCTATATGGCAGGGGTGGCCAACCGGTCGATCGTGATCGACCAGTCGATCGCGACTGCTAGTCCAGTCGATCATAGCCAGTCAAAACCTATATATATTATCAACTACTGCAGCATCATCTTGTATCATTTTTAAATCGCTATATCGCGATATTTATCCTCTATTCTACCCAGTGAACTTGTAGTGTTTCGTTTTCCGCATGCAATGACTAATAAGCGGGAAGCGTGAAAATAAGCACCGTTCTCATTTGACAGATGCTCATGCATTGGATTCCTTAAGATTGGCAATTTCCAACTACAAACTTGATTATGATAAACTTGTAGAAAATGCTCACAGCTCGGGCGCAATGCTCACACTCATATATAGGTCCGATATAATCTTGAATAAATTTAAGGCAACGATCTCAAATGTGGTACCTATAAACAGAGCCTACTAAGATTGGTCAATAAAAATTATATGATTGTGTATTAAAACTACGCTGTTCATTTATGATTTCAAGAAGTAGGTAAGTGTTTGGTAGATCGCACAAGGTTTCCTTAGTAAACAGTAGACCTTAGGTCTACTCAAGTTGGCCACCCCTGCTATATGGTGTACATAATAAAGAATATTCTATTCTATTCTATTCTTAAGAAACTTGAAGTTGCAAACAGTTAGTACACAAATCCCTTTTTGCCCTAATTGATATCGACAGGAATTATATCGACTTCCGACTCAGAACAAACTACTTTTTAACTGACTTAAATAATGAAGAGGTTCTCAAATCGGCTGGTTTATTATGTTTGGTATATATCTCGACTGAATTTTTTTTTTTTGTGTTTGTGTTAATTTGCAATTGCTACGGTTGCCTAAGGGTCATAATACACAAAAACTAGCTGATCTCTCCGAAATAGCATTAATTTCTTATAACCACACCTATTTTACATTTACTGACAGCACTGCATTGTTAAGATGTATTTGAAAATCTATCACGGGTCTTATTTTAATTTGTTCCAGTAATGTCACATGTAATGATCTATGACATTTAGGCCTTGTTTAAATAATAATTCTGATTAAATAATTAATACTAACTCCTCGTCGTAAGGTTATTAAATATACCTAAAGTTTAAGAAATAAACCCTAATCTTGTTAAAATAATCAACCAGGAAAATACGTGTTCGTTCGTCTTGTGCTCACAACACGAAACATACAGAATTACTAACATCTCACAAATATGTGTATTATTTGACTAATCAAATAGGGAATTAAATATAAACATAAATGGCTGAACAAATATTTATCCATTATTAGAACAAATAATAATTGCTTCGGTTTATAAATTAAATATAAGTAGGTATATATAGACGCGCCTCCTTATGAGGTTCCTAGGTTCGGCACCCGGGTCAGGAAAAGTGATAATAGAAGTTTTTTCTGGAAAATCTCAGTGGCCGACCGAAGTCTGGATTTGTGAACCAGCTTAAACGGTTCACTGCTTTCCTAGTAAAAACATGATTTTAATGCCACATTAAAAGAAATAAAATAACAATGCAACAGATTTCTAGTAAATAATCATTATACGTGGTCATAAACTCTTTTGATTTATTATTTATTTATTTACCTACTTTTTTTTTTTAATAATGAAAATATCATGAAATAAAATAAAAAATATTAAGCTAATGCTTACTCATTGTTATTTTATATGGTGGTATGGTATCACTTACACATGAATATCACAGGATCACCAAATCGACCTCGAGGTACTAAACCTACCTATTTAGGTAAATAATATTTGAATAATCTTATTTGATATTTAATTAAACATATGTGTAGGTAGTAGATACTTCCGTACGGACTCGTCCATAGACCTACTAAGTACGTAATAATTACCACTTAATCATCATCATCATCAACCTTTTTTATCGTCCCATTGCTGGGCACAGGTCTCCTCTCATACAGAGAAGGATTGAGCGTAATCACCACGCTTGCTCAATGCGGGTTGGCGATTTCAGAGTTACCAAGTCCAGGTTTCCTCAAGATGTTTTCCTTCACCTTCAGTCATTGGTGCCCAAGATATACTTAGGAAGTACATGTAACTTTAGAAAAGTTACATTGGTATTTGCCTGACCTGGAATCGAACCCGCGCAGTCATACTTGAGAGGCTGGTATATTAACCACAAGGCCACCACGACTTGCATTTAATACTTATCGTATAATTGGAAAAATTTCTTACGCACTTTTATTTTTAGTTTTGTTTCCACCTACCACCTAGATCCAAAATAATCATCAGGCATCCCTTTGTGTAAATTATTTCATCACCACTGCTCTCAAAACGGTGAAGGAAAACGTGAAGAAACCGGCATGTCCTAGAGGGTAAACTTCGAAAACGTGATATATACCAACCTGCACTGGGCCCGCGTGGTAGTATACGGCCCACTCTCCCTCACTGATTAGAGGCTTCTGTCCCAGGAGTTGGGAACATTTTAGGCTGATTATGTATTCGAAATAATTGTTATGCTCATAACATACTCACATCTATACTAATATAATTATAAAGCTGAAGAGTTTGTTTGTTTGAACGCGCTAAACTCAGGAACTACGGGTCCGATTTGAAAAATTGTTTTTGCATTAGATAGCCCATTTTTCTAGGAAAGCTTTAGGCTATAGAACATCACGCTGCGACCAATAGGAGCGGAGCATAACTGATTCCACTCGAACGAAGTCGCTGTCGGCCGCTAGTTAGCTATATTTTCTCTGTTTAATGAATTTTGTCCATACAGAATAGAGTAATGTAACTGCTTAGCAATACCTGAAGTCATATTTTTTATAGACATCATCATCTACCAAGCCTTTTCCTAACTCTCTTGGGGTTGGCTTCCCGTCTAACCGGATTCTGACCTCCACAACCCTATTACTGAGAAATACCCCATGGTAAGATTGGAGATCAGACTTTCGCATCTGTCTTTCGTCAAGATCTTTAAATGACAGCCGGAAGGCACGTTAAGGTATTGGACCTTAATGTGCCTTCCGAGGCACGAAGGAGTCTTAGTATCTAAATATGGTCCCATCCACAGACCAAGCGCGCGGCAAGCGTAGCTTAACCTTAAGGCTGACTCAGACTTAACTCGAAACGGTCTACAAAGCCTGGAGCACAGGCGTAGAGTAGCCAGCCTTTCGGTCTTCTATAGGATGCATTCTGGTGAGTGTGCAAGGGAATTGCATGATTTAATTCCTCCATCTCCGTTCCACCATCGGACGACCCGTTGTACGGCGAGTTTCCACCCTTACGTTGTTGACGCCAGTGCGATATGGACGGATCCTCTTTTATACCGCGTACATCGAAGGACTGGAACCATTTGCCAGCGACGGTTTTTCCGTCACACTACAATATGAGTGTCTTCAAGGCTAGAGTGAATAGGCTCTTAATAAACTAGCGCGCTTTACCATCAATGATTGTCACTGCTTACCATCAGGCGGAATTGCGGTCAAGCGCTAGTTTATAATTTATAAAAAAAAAAACCTAATAATCGACCTCTGCGTCTGTTATTTACCCCTCTTTTTATAGTCATTAAAAACTGTTTGTAGGTATTAAGTTTCATAAACTTAATACAACCAGTTTTTCCAACAAGTTCTAACTTTCAGCCGCCTGACTATAAATCTTTATAAAATACCAAACAACGGGCTGAGTTTTAGGGACCGCCTGACTGATTTTTTGGCAAAGATTCTAAAAACAATTTACCTTTTACCTATTCCAAAATATCTTTACCCTTCAACCAAGGAGATCCCAAAACTACGCTTCAAGTTTTCATTTTAATGAAATCCTGAAAGCCTGAAAGATTTGTAGGGCCAAGGCCAACTTCAATGAACAAACAAGATGGTTGGCGCAGTGGCAGAGCGATATTTATATGGCATGCGGGTAGTTGTTCCGGATCTGGCTGTATTTACATATATGTTTTCTAAACCTACAGACGACAGCACACCAAGGAACTAAAATCTGTCAAATTTATTTATAACATTTTCAACTTTATGGCTAAAGCATTAAGGTTCAAGTTTGAGTGGGAAATTTGACAGTTTCGGGTAGCTTGATCTGCTCTCGTCCGTACCCATGATACACTTGTAATTTTTAGTGTGGAACAACGAAAAAATTACTCAGTCTAATGTAGTCCGCTGCTGGTTTTGGCACTCGTTCAAGTTACGCCACAATGCCTTCCACCTTCACACCAAGTCCATCTCAACCACCGTCTTAAGGTCGTCAGTGGTCGGTATTGCTTGCCATAGTTCTATTAATGCTAGCTATAGCCCGCATCTTCGTATACTTACGTACCTACATTCCATTTCCAATACAAAAAAGTAGCCTAAGCTTCTCCAGATTCCAGGCTAGCTAATTATTAAAATAACCGATGAGTAGCCGTAAAAACTTGGCAGATAAACAGACAATTCATATATGCAGTAGGCAGTATTATGGATAGACAAATTCATCCGATATGCATCAGAATAAAACATAACCTAGGTATTCCGAAAAGAGAAGATAGTCGGAAATAGTAATTTGGTAACAAGCTAGATTGCTAGCTTCATGTTCATTAACCTTCCATCTTAACATCATTACCCTGTCTTCATATTTTCAGGGTCGTCGTCACATGACATTTCCTTGTATACTTCTCATTCATGTTGATCTTGTTAGACCTCCCCTTTCTTGCCATATCGTCTTCCAGATAGTCCACTATCTTTCCACTCTGTCTAAGGGGAAGCGTTTGCCCTACAGGGGGCAGATGAATGACCTCTACATAACTCGAATATAAGTTATATATTTTGTCGTTTTTGAAGGTCATTCTATTAAACACTTGATAAGGGTTTTATTAATAAAACAAAGACAACATTTTTTTTATCATGTTCGTTTTATTTTGGCAGTTCTTTCTCCAAAAGCTGTTGTTTCCAATTCGTCTTTCTTCTGGGACTGGTTTTTCGGTCTGTGAATTAATGTTTTTTTTTTATTATTTTTATGGATGTAAGCTGAATTTTTTGTAAGAATTTACTGATATCCCGAAATTGGTACTTGCAAGATTGCAGGGCTAAGACTATCTTCAATCAACTCGGCTAATAGCTACGATTTTACTAAAAGAACTTCACAACATATTAATTCTCGACATTCATTGAGAAGATTTGTCCCGTGTGGTACCGAGCTTAGAATAGTATCAACCCAGATCCTCCCGTGGGTGTCGTAAGAGGCGACTAAGGGAACACTCACCAGGGAGCTGCTGCGCGCTTCTCCTGTGAAATATCAAATAACTGCGATCCCCAATCCGCCTGCCAAGAGTGCGGATTTTGGCAAACCCCCCAATACAATGAAAGTCTTGGGGGAGGCCTTTGTCCAGTGGTGGATCTCTATAGGCTGAAGGAGATGAGAAACATAGGGAGCTTGGCCTTCAACCACTTACCGAGAATTTATAAATAGATTGACGATGTTATTCACAGGTGCTTCCACAAACATCCACAGCAGAGTTGCAAATATTATAGACATCGCCATGACCCCAAAGCTGTGCAAAACCTGTAAAAAAAATTACATTAAGTTTTAACATCGTTTTAGAGATAGTTCTTTCGAAATGCGCTCGGGTTTTGGGGATACGAGAGAAGAATATGGGATTTATACCTCACTATAACTACCCGGGGTCTGGATATGAAGAAAGAAAGAAGAGACACCATTACCTCTTAAATATCCAATCCGAAACCTCCTTTGTGCAAGGCCTAATAAGGCACACAGCTAAAGAGACTAATAAAAAGTTTGTAAAAGGCTCTATACATTGAAATTTGTGAAGCAAAAGTGTACTTTCTTTGCAAATCACAGACCGTAGTAACCTCCTACCGCTGACCAACAATTAGAATATGATATAATTAAAATAACCTTAAATAATCCTAGTTTGCTTTTTAAATAATCATTTCAACTCTAATGTAATTAAAGCGTTTCTGTTTGTGAAGCTCTAGTGATTGGTCTTTTGAAGTTTTCAAAATATCAAATAACAAAGTGACTGGACCTTTTAGAAGGTCAACCAGCTCTAGGATATTGAGAAAAAGTACGAAATTATGTTATATACAAACCTCGGAATATATCAAGTCAAATTGTTGTACATTTTTCCTTGAATATATATTTTGTTGTAAGATTACTGAGTGCGTTAGATAGATTCCGTAACTGAGTCGGCTTACTATTGTGAAACCATGCCAGCTTGTGAATTTGCGTACGAAGGCTGAAATAAAAACAAAATAAATTAGTATCATGCCTTTAATAGTAAATATATTTAAAGAAACTCTACTAATTTACATTTTGCGCTTTCTAAAATATGTATCTTTGTTCTAAGAGTGTTCATTTAAATAATTATAATGATTACTCTATTGAGTACTTATTTTTAAGAACCTCATAAATAATTCCTAATATGGCAACCTAAAAAAGCTCAATGTATGTTTATTTACCTTTATGCTAAAATTACTCAACAGATTTTGTAGACATTTATCTTATCACACATCTTTTATACTCAGGATTACATATAGCCTAGTTTTTTTCCGGATATTCCTTCGAGAATTCAACCTATGCAGGTTCTACAGCTAGTCTATAATAAACCTTACCCTGTCACTAATCTTTCTCCTCGCCATAAATAACCGATTTTTCTAGAACTCTTTATGACGAGGTGGAATTTCTAATCGTTTTTGTAATCTTGTTAATCTGCTTATTGTAATCCCTTTCACCAATTAGAAAGAATATCATAATCGTATTGGGAACCTCAGCTTTTTTAAATTAATTAATGAATCACTTTTTGCCCTCGGATTGATCAAAAATAATATAATACAAAAATATGTCTTCACTACATAGTATAAAACAAAGTCGCTTTCTCTGTCCCTATGTCCCTTTGTATGCTTAAATCTTTGAAACTACGCAACGAATTTTGATGCGATTTTTTTAATAGATCATAGAGTGATTCAAGAGGAAGGTTTATATGTATAAATAACATCCATTAAATAGTGGAGAAGTACTGTTATTTTTGAGGTTTCTAACACATGTCGCAAAATAAACCCATTTTTTTGAGGTTACATTGAAAATGCTGACTGAACCCTATAAGATAGATCAAAATAATGTACTACAGTATTGTAGACCTTAAAAATGCCTACAAAAAAGTCAGCGACACCCAATGTCTACCTACTATCTACTATAGTTTATTCATAATGATTACATTTTTATTTTTGAAAAGTTAATTAAAATGCCAGTCCAATCAAAGCCCACTAATTGTTCCTTATTATTAATCCTTTTCCAAATAAATTACGTCATATCAAAGGTAATTTCAGTAGCAGCAGATTTCTTTTGAATTATTGGAATTGGTTGTTTCACTTAGGAGATATCACGATTTATTCAAAACTGAACACCAGAAAAAATCAGATCAACCGCTCGCGCCCGTGCCGGTATGGTGTTTCTCTGCCTAAACCGCGGAGGGAGTGGGCCGGAGCGGGGGACTGTTATTTCGAACAAACTGGGTACTTACCCCAGTAGGCTTTCATTCTGTTTGAAGGTGGTGGAACTGGCTATACGTGGACAATAAGGTCGATGGTTCTTGCAGAGTCAGATATTGGCTGATAGGCGGCACAGTAGATATTATTTTTATTGAAGGGCCACCGTTTCTTGAGGAAGGCTTAGGTACCTATATCATTTGTCCACGTGCGAAGCCGGGGCGGGTCGCTAGTATTTTATAAACTAGTGCTTGGTGATGCAATCGTTGATAGTAAAGCGCACAAGTTTATTAAAAGCCTATTCACTCTAGCCTAGAAGACACTTAAATTATAATCTAACTGGAAGTACGCTTGCATTCGAATTGTTGCAGTTGTTGATATTGTGATTTAATGGTTTATGTTATCTTACTATTTTATAGAAGTAAGTTTTTCTAAACGAAAAGTTGTGCTGTTAGGAGTTTCATATGCCATTGTTTCTGAGAAATGGTAAAGGAACAGTGTTTGTGTCTTATATAATATGGCCGTTCAAAAACTAGCGTTTTATATGACTTTTAATTTTAATTCAGTAGGTAGATATATCAAACAACAAAGGCCTTACCAACATCCCCGTACTCCACAATACCAATTGTAATGCATGTACACAAAGCCCAGAGATTTCTGCTGAAAACTGCAAATAGAGCAGAACTTAGATGATCATATTCCAAAGTCACCCACGATAAAGGCTCTGTCAGCACCTTGTATGCAACTATACAAGCGCCTGCAAATGGAAGGGCCAAATTTTTCTGAAACAATAATAAGTACCTACATATTAAATAGAGACCGACAATTAGCAGTCTTGGGACTGCCCGCCAGAAGTGAATACAGAAATCATTAAAAAACAAAGAATACACCAATATTAAAAAAAAAACAAAAGCGATCATGGTCGGGTTGGTCACACTCACGCTAATTCAGTGTTTTTTACCCATCCAACATCAGTACTAAAAGCAAAAATAAGCTATAACTAGGCTACGACTAGTCAAAAAGTTTGGGAAGTCTTTCGAAGCGTTATCGTGTTTCTTAATCATTGGGTTGTGAAGTTCAGATATCTAGTCGCTCCAAGTTATAATTTATTTGTATTTATTACGTCTACCAATAATTATTTAGTACAACACACACACACATACAGTGATGGTTTACTTAAGAGCAGAATACTATTGAGACTAATATTTACGTAATTTAAAAATAATATGATGTACACTGTACAGTCTATAAAGTAGGAATGGAAATAATTAAAGGGCATCAAAAACTCATCCGCATCGCTGTCAACAGGAAACGTGCCCAAAATGCTGGCAGCATTGCCACGTTGTATGGCGATGCTGATTCTTTGGCCAAAAAAACAGCCTAGCTCTCTGGCCACGTGAAAAGTCGACTAAACGTTTGGCGATGTTTCGAAATAGTAGGTGTGCACTCGGACCCTATGGTCCTAGTGTTTCAAACCCAAACGGCTCAAGCATATCATCAGCCTCTACTCGTTCACTGCTGGACATAGGCCTCCCTAACAAGCTCGATCCTGAGCAGTTCTCCGCCAGCCACTACCAGCCACCTTTTTGATGTCGTCGCTCCATCTCGTTCAAAGGCGTCCTACGCTACGTTTGCCGAAACGCGGTCTCCACTCGAGGATTCGTTTACCTCAGCGGCTGCGGCATATGTTACCAGCCCATTGCCACTTCAGCTTGCTAATCCTCTCAGCTATGTCGGTGCAAGCATATAAAGTATTACAATTATTTACACTAAAGTAACAGTCCCAACTCTAGACAATGTAATCATTACATAAAGGATACCACATGAACACAAAAAAATATAACATGTAGTTTTAAAAGTAGGGGAGCACCAGAGAATAGATGGATAAAATGTGGGAATAATGGTATAATTGGGGGGTGACTACCGATACGACCACTTATAAATAATTCGCCGACCCCAAAATAAATGGGATAGCGAGGCAACAAAATTAATGATCATGGAAATAACACCATACACCTACCTTAGAAATCACATTTCTGTAGTTATTTGGCTTATAAACTGAAATGATGTATCCCATAGCCATTCCTATGAGGTAAGGGCCAGCACGGTTGTGACTGCGAATATAGGTGTCCAGGTATACGTCGTTCCTCCTGAAGTCGAGAATTTTCCTGAAAAAGACGGTCATTGTCTGAAAAAGGTGGTGGCCCAGCGGTACCTACCGCGACATGCAACTTGTAGTTCGTAGGTTCGAACTCCATCAGGCAATTTACTTTGTGTAAATTATTGAAACCGGCATGTCCTAAAGCCAAAACCTTCGAAGACATGTGACATCTATCAACCCGCACTGGGCCAGCGGTGGTGGATTACGGCCCGATCCCTCTCACCGAGAGGAGGCCTGTGTCCCAACAGTGGAAATATTATAGATTGATGATGAACCACATATCTTAAAATGGGGGTAGGCAGTTTCTTCATTATGTTTTCCTTCACCGTTTTGAGAGCAGTGGTGATGAAATAATTTACACAAGGTAAAGCGCCTGACGGAGTTCGAGCCTACGACCTACATCCTGTTAGTCGCGACCATACAAATACTAAACTTACTCTATATCATGGAAAAGTAATATTCCAGGCAGCTTTTTCCAGTATGTAACAGCTCCAGGTATCAATAAGGCCAATATTACGGTGACGATAGTAACAATTTGTCCCATGGTCTTGTCCTTCTGCCATATTAAGTATAATATGGTCCCCATAACAGCTAGCTGGTAGTCACACGGTATGTACCAGCTTACCATAAGGCACTGAAATGCAAATAAATTAATGAAATCGTGGACTTCTTCAACTTTTTTTTTTTTGATACGTAACCTGAATATTGTTTTTTTTTTTTTATATAAACTGGTGCTTGACTACAATCCCGCCTGATGATAAGCAGTGATGCAATCGTTGATGGTAAAGCGCACTAGTTTTTTAAGCCTATTCACTTAAAAAACTTAGGAATAGGAAGGATGACGGCAGTTGAGCGAGGTGAAGCAATGTTAAACCCAAGACCAACACGACCAAACGATGCTGCGCTAGAGGGAGATTGATCTGGAGACTCTCCACGACCAAACTCCCGACACAACAACATTTGGCGCATCGTACCCGCCACACAACGCAACACCGTACGGCTTCACCAGACATCATGCCGGAACACGACGAATCGCTTGGCGGCAAGGCTTTGTCTGGTGGGTAGTAACTTCTGCGCGCAGCCGATGTTATGGCCTACCACCGAGAAAAGTAATAAAAAAATAAATAGTTTCTTCATTATAAGCAACTGAATCAATTCCAATAATTTTTACACCATGTTGATTTTTTTCCCAAATACATTTAGAAATTGTTGCAGTGTGGTTACCGAGCGCACAACACAACTGGCGGTAGATCACAGTGAAACAGGCCTCCCCAGTGCTGCAGGCGCCGGCGGTGCGTAACGATGCGTTGACCATATTTTTGTTGAGACAACCAGATTAGATAACCAGCTCATAACTTTGTTATTTTTCATGATATCTTTTTGAAATTTTGTACTTAGATTCTTTACTTAAAAATACTGGACACGTGTTTCGAGTTTCGCGTATACAAAAAATACCGTTGTATATACATATGTAGTCAGTAGTAGCTGTTTGCCAACGAATTCCTCCGTAGTATAAGATTAAAAGTAGATATCCTAATGACCTGCCCAAGATCATGGTCTACCATGGTGTGCCAAATATTTAACATAAGCTTCACTGGTTTCGTGTGAAAGCAAAACAACCATACAAAAGATCACATCTTATTTTTTTTAAGTTATAATAGAATTTCAAAGCAGCAAAGAGCAAGCTTGGTAATGAAGACACTACAAGGTGAAGACATATTCACCTTGCAGTGGGACAGTAATAAGATGGTATTAAAAATTTGAATTAGTTTTATCATGAAGAGCCATTTTTGAAAAAAATAAAGCTATTGGGGTTAAAATAGGAGCTGCGTGTCACGGAGATGAATATGCTGCGGTGAATGTGTGGAGTTACGCGAAAAGACCGCATCAGGGCAGCCTTTGTGTCCGTGACATTGCAGACCAACTGCAGGAGGGTCGCCTACGCTGGTACGGCCACGTCTTACGCAAACCGGCAAGTTACGTGGGTAACAGATGTCTTGCCATGGCGCCTGCGCCGGGCCGGAACAAGCGGGGTAGACCAAAGAAGTGCTGGCTTGACGTTGTAAGATATGACATGCGTGCCAACAAGCTCTTACCACAGGAGGCTAAAGATCGTGCGAAATGGAGGAGAATGTGCAGGAAAGGGGACCCCGGGCTCCAACGCGAAAGCCGCGGATGCAACCGGGATAAACGCTGAGATGATGATGATGACTTGCAGGCTTTGGACTGTCGTAACGGTTAAGTGTAGATAGATATTATTATGTAATTTACTCTTAAAATTAGGCGCAAGTGATAAAATAAAATGTAGTATAATTTAGGTACTCAAGACATGTTAATTTAACCAAAAATGTATTGCCCCCGCACATATGGGCATCCAATCTAGAGTCTAAAATTGCATTTTTGATTTTGTAAGTATATAGGTATGTCTAATTGAATAAACAATTTGACTTTGAATGAGAAGATAAAACTGGCAGAAAATAACATCAATTAATGAAGAATTATTAATTTGCAAAACTATTTTTATAAGTAACTGATCTTTTTTTAAATTTAGAAATTCGTTCTTGTTATAGAATTATTGTAACAAAAAAACTTGTTCTTTTTTTTTTGCGTCAAAAATATCCTTTTTGTACGACATAGGATATTTTTATTCCAATATTCCCTGAGATCGATACATATGCTAGATATTTTCATACATACTTCATATCTTTTTTCATCATCATCATCTGAGCCTATAATTTAGGTTGCAGCCGCGGCTTTTGCGTTGGACCCCGAGGCCCATTTCGCACGACCTCTGGCATCCCGGGGTATGAGATTGTTGGCACGCATGTCATCTCTTACAAAGTCGATTGTTCCGGCCTGGCGGAGTCGCCATGGCAAGACATTTGTTACCCGCGTAACATGTAAGACGTCACCGTACCAGCGTAGGCGACCCTCTTGCAGTTTGTCTGCTATGTTACGGACTTTACTTCATATCTTTGTATACTCACTATATTCTCACTTTTCACATAGTTATTGAGCATCAAAAGACCAAGCCACCATTGCTCAACACAAGCCTTTTGTTCTCTAGCAGCAAACCTCTGCCAAAGAGGACCATCCCCAGTATAGATAGACACTGATGCCATGTAGAACATTACTACTGCGAATGAAGCTGTGAGCCTGAAAAATAACCATTTTCATTTTCATTTTTTCAACCTGAAAAAATAACCATTTTCATTTTCATTTTTTCAACCTGAAAAAATAACCATTTTTCATTTTCTTTTGTATTTTTGATAGGTCATTAAAATATCTAGAAATTTACCTTTTTTTAGGAACTCGGTAGCGGTATGTCCTAGAAACTAAAAATCAAAGATATGTGATGTCCGCCAACCTGCACTTTGCCAAAGTGGTAGATTACGGCCCACTGCTCTGTCACAGAGAGGAATTCTGTATCTTAGCAGTGTGTTATAGGCATCATGGCTAGTCATAGCATTTTGTTGTAGCCTCTGTAGATCTGGTTTTTTTTCAATTTCAATTATCTAGATTTATTAGTTAAACTTTTCAATGTTGAAATGTTTGTTTGAGTATTCTTACCTGAAATATCGGGTTATCAATGCGACTATAGGATTCTTCTTCTTCTCCATTAATCCTTTAACGAGTAGGAGTCCCGACACCATAAGGAAGTTATCAACCGCTAAATCTACATGTTTGACGCAGTTTAGCAAGGGATTCTCTGTCGTCAACATTTTCTAAAATAATAAATTAGTTGTAATTGACCTTTAAAAATGTATACAAACCTACTCGCAGAAAATATATAATTTATCATTTAGTTTTAATTTAAGATAAGATTGAAATAAAACGTGTCTTAATTTTAGGCCTTTGGTTTTATTATTTGCTTGCTCAATGTAACTTCAAACCATTACAAGGATTTGTGATCCAAAGTCATCATCTCAGCGTTAATCCCAGTCGCATCTGAAGCTTTTTCAGCTCTGGAGTCTGGGGTTTACCAGTCTAACTTTTGATTTGGCTAAACTTCGATATTTTCCGTGAAGCGACTGCCGTTTGACCTCCACAACCCGAAGGCAATATCGAAGCATTGCAGTAAGACCAATTGTTGGACTTTTAGGGGCTCCAACAACCCGTAACGACTGCCACTAGATGTAGATATATCAACCGGGACAAACGGCTTAATGTGCTTTCCGAGGCACGACCAGACCAGTGCAAATATTTGTATATTTGCACTGCGCGGGGATCGAACCCGCGCCTCCTTGCGCAGCGGCCGTGTTTGCTACCGGTACGCCACAGAGGCTGTCAATTTGTGATCCAAAATATAATAGACGATATCAAGAAGTAAGCTGCAGCATTTAAAAACTGGTGCATGCTCTATAGCTAATCATTGTATAATTAGTATACAATATGTAAAGAAAACCCTGTTCGATTCGTGAAGGTATTGTTAGGTGTCGTTAACTGATTCTAATAATGCCTACAAAGCCGGACTAAACTAAAAAAAAAAATCCCCAAAAAAAAATATTATTTAAAAAAAGCGAGGTAACTTAATGCATGTGCGGTAGGCAACCCGATAGGCATACATGCGCGGGTGAAGGGGGGCGGGGCATGCGGCACGTGGTCGCATCGCTATTCGCTCCATCACAAATGGTGTTGTCAGTTTTTTAAAAATTACCAAATTTCGGGGAAATTGGAATTAATTCCCGGGAAAAAAAGATTATTTCAAAATTCATTATTACTGTTACTATGATGATTATGTAAAATTTTATATTATATTTGGTCAAGTGTTTACCTAACCTCTATTAACCTGGTATCGGCTGCACCTTACAAGTTGTAGATCGTAGGTTCGAACCCCACTACGCGCTTTTCTTTGTGTATTTCATAACCACCGCTCTCAAATGGGTAAAGGAAAACATCGTGAGGAAAGCGTCATGTCCCGGAGCCAAAACTTCTAAGACAATTGACATCTACCAACCCGCACTGGGTCCGCGTGGTAGATTACGGCCCACACTCTCACTGAGTGGAGATCTGTCTCCCAGGAGTGGAAATATTATAGTCTGATTAGCTCAACCTAATTTGAATAAATGACTTTTGGTATTGATTTTGATGGATGGGATTTAAAGTATATAAGCTGTCATTGATAAAAGAATGTCGTATTGGCTTACTTCATCAAAATCCAGTCCATTGCTAATAGGTCCCATAACTTCAAATAAAGCAGAATGTACGGAAACAGCTAGTGCTGCTAGAGCCACTTTTAACAAGCTCAGCATTCCTATATCTTCGTTTGATTTCTTTGTCAATGATGTCCAATTCCGTGGCATAGAGAAGGACTCAATTATACCATGTATTACTGAAATCAAAATTAGACTGATATTTCCAACCTTAAAAGTACGACGAAACGTACATCCGACAGTGCGTTCGAAGGCGAACACTTCCTTAGCGCCTAGATCGTAGCGCATGCTATATATTTCCGCTTAGGCCCTTTGCTAGTCGCCTAGCGTGCATAGCAGGAAGCAGGAACCAATTGTCAGCGTATACGTGTCTTACTAAAACCACTCTTTTGACGCACAGGTTTTTTGTCATTTATGTGTCCAAGTTACTGATAAGGCTTCAGGCATTCAGCAGTGTATGTTTTTTGGCTGAAGGAATAATGAAATTGGTCTATCGTTGAGACTTTTAATGTCACTCACAATTTTACCTTAAGATAGCAATGGTTGACATCTAAGTCATTTTCGCACTTGGGAAGAATTAGGATCCCAAGTTACACTGGTTTTAAGTTATGTAGTAAGTTCAAGTGTTGTTAGATCCTTTAGAGTTTTGCTTACATTAAGTGGTAGAAATTACATGAGGGAATTTGCTTAATTATATCACAAAAACTTAACTTCATAAGTTATTGCACTCAAAAGGCTTACCGCCGGATTTTGCTTTTGAGTGGTGAAGATAGCATGTTGAAAGAATTGATGCAGATAATAACGTTATTATTAGTGCTCTGAAATAAAGAGAAATTTAGGTATTAGTTCTACATTTTAGTATTGAAAAGAAATATTCAATATCAAAGAATGGTCTTTACTGGCTCAATTTTGGATCTTTGCCTAAGCAATCAGTTTAATAACTTCATTTACTATCGGGAAATAGAGATACGTCATTGGCCGGATTTTTCCTGTTTTGTTGCCTAGTGTTTAAAACACCAGCTTCTCAAGTATGAGTGTAGCTTAGGCCAGTAGCGTCCATCAACCCCATGCATGCTTACTTTTTGTTAGGCTGCACTACATTTACTTTGTATGCTGGAGTCATCAGTGATTCTTTACCTAAGCAGGTTTTCTTTACTTCGACCCGCTTGAGTTCAAAGTCTATCCAAAGGTTTCCAGATTTAATAAGCTGCTGTTCATATTTGAAAATGAATCAAAGTGGGTTTAGTATCACACTCAACTTACATAAAAGCGTAAAATGCAAAACTGTATTCCGTCTTCATTCCAGCAACTTGACAGGAAGTGACGGTAATCTCAGGTACTGATGGAGTCAAAGGATTCGTCAGGTATATTGTCTTCATGATCTTCGTTATAGTATCAGGCTCGCAGGTGGATGGGAGGCAGGTGCCCCAAGTTACTTTATTTAAATTCCTGCCTATTATGGTTTTAGTCTGTAAATAGTAAATAATTATGGGGTAACCGAGTCGTGCAGTCTCAAAATCTGATTTTATAAAAAAAATACACTCATGATTTTTATAAAAAAAAACAGATGATTTTTACAATAACCGATGATTAGTCTTTGGGGGTAGGGGGTGCCAATTAGAAAATTAATGATTACCTATAACACTAAATCATTCGCAAAAAGAATGTGTGTTGTGTTACTATTTAAACTCGCATATAAAAAATTGAGAGAGCAGGTTAGCCGTGTCTTACATGTTGTAGGTCGGTAAGTTCAATTCCCGTCAGGCGCATTACTTTGTGTAAATTATTTCATCACCATTGCTCTCAAAACGGTGAAGGAGAACATCGCGAGGAAACCGGTACGTCCTAGAGACAAAACTTGGAAGACATGTGACATCTACCAACCCGCACTGGGCTAGCGTGGTAGATTACGGCCCTCTCACAGAAAGGAGACACAAGGAATATTATGGGCTAATTATGTATAAAAAACTTACTGCAACATAAGGACCGGTAGCTCCCAAAACATTTCGATCACCCCCTTCATATTTATCACCAGTCAATGTAACATCAGCTAGACAATACTGAGTGACTATTTGGGGATCAGCAGAAATTGAAGGTGCGTTCAAACATTGATCATAATTACCCAAGCTGTATTCAGATCCGTAAAACGTACCAACGGGCTGTTGCATGGAATTCCATACTGGAAAAATGTGAAAATATGTTTTAATTTTTTGCGTTGGTAAAGTTTTTTTTTTATATATAAACTGGTGCTTGACTGCAATTCCGCCTGATGGTAACCAGAGATGCAATCGTTGATGAGAAAGCGCGCTAGTTTATTAAGCCTATTCACTTAAAAAAAACTTGGTGAATAGGATGGAACACGGCAGTTGAGCGAGGTGATGCAATGTTTCACCCAACAACACGACCAACGATGCTGCGCCAGAGGGAGATTGATCTGGAGAACCTCCACGACCAAACTCCCGACACAACAACATTTATCGCGTCGTACCCGGCACACATCGTAACACAACTGCTCAGACCCGTCCACCGTACGGCTTCACCAGACATCATGACGGAACACCACCAATAGCTTGGCGGCAAGACTTTGTCTGATGGGTGGTAGCCGGCAACCGATGTTATGGCCTACCACCGAGAAAATGTAATGAATGGAAAATCGACTTGTGTCTTAATTTGTTGGCGAAGTCATAAAAAAACGAGTATGAGAGTTAACACACATTCAGGTAATTAATACTTACTCCAAACTGCCCATACGGTGTAATTCCGCACATTGTTCAAGACCGATAAAGTTTCGTCCAAACATGATCTTTCGTGCTCACTCCAAGATTGGTCCTTTAATCTGCTTAGCACAATATCTACCGCAGTTATATTATTTAGGGGTAAAACTTCTGCCAAAGTAACACCTAAAAATGTAATAAAAGGTATTTAAAGCCTAGCATACACCTTGCTTCTTTTATCCATACTAATATTATAAATGCGAAAGTAACTCTGTCTGTCTGTCTGTTACGCTTTCCCGCTTAAACCTCTAAACCGATTTTGATGAAATTTGGCACAGACAATCTTTAGACCCTGAGAAAGGACAAAGGCTACCTTTAATTGCGGAAAATTTTAATTTTCCCGATGGAAATCTAAAAAGCGCGATATAACCGAACTCCACGCAGGCGAAGCCGCGGGCGGAAAGCTGGTACATATTATAAATGCAAAAGTAACTCTGTCTGTCTGTCTGTCTGTCTGTCTGTTACGCTTTCCCGCTTAAACCTCTCAACCGATTTTGATGAAATTTGGCACAGACAATCTTTAGACCCTGAGAAAGGACATAGGCTACCTTTTATCCCGGAAAAATTTGATATTTCCGAGGGAAATCTAAAAAGCGCGATATAACCGAACTCCACACGGGCGAAGCCGCGGGCGGAAAGCTAGTTATAAATATAACTGACATCGATAAAGGAAAATATCTTGAAGATATCTAGATTTGTAGTTATAAGTCTGAAATCATCAACAACTCTTGAGAAAACATGCTAATCAATGCCTCTTCCTTCTCTGTTCAAGAAGAGGCCCTGGGCCAGCAACAGATGGGTATTAGTGCCCCTTCTCCAGATTTCTTTACGAAGTTACTCTCCTGATCACGAGGAAACCGGCATTTCCTAAAACCCTAGAAATATCCGAAGACATGAAATCTACCAATCCACCGCCTCTCGAAAAGAGATGGCCTTTGTTCTACAAGTGTAAATATTATAAGCTTATTATGTATCACTTCACTGATATCAGTTATCTCCGAGATGCACTAATATGATTACAAACAAAATATAAAAATTATATATTGGGTACTTATAAATAATTTACGCACTCACTTAGAAAGCTCAATATTAAAACACCAAACAACTTCATTTCTATACGTCTATATTATATATATACGTCTATATTATATATATACGTCTATATTATATATATACGTCTATATTATATATTTCTATACGTGTATATTCCGTCTAAGAGATCGAATGATTCTTATTGACGTATCGTCGTAGACACGTCTTGTTTCCAACTCGTGTATCAAATAATGAACGCTTCCTATATTATTAAGCTTTATAATTATTCCTATATATATTGTATACTTTGGTGATGTCATTAATAACACTTTTAAATGTTAAAATGTTGTCAGGGTACCGTACGGTTGAACCTGCCGAAAAACATTTAGCAGTTTTCCGCAAGAGTAATTAAATCAAAATCATTTTAATTTAAGTATCACTGACTCTTATAGAATTAATACACTCAGAATCACATTACAAATGGCAGGCCGTCACCTCCTTCTGCGAAGCAGTAATGCTGGCAAAGGAGGAGGCGGGGCGCGAGGGGCAATGGGAATCCCAGCGCCCTCACGCCACTATCCGCCGCAGGAGACGCCCTGGTCGGGAGATGACACCAAAGTCCCAGCCACCGAAGGCGCGAGCCTGCGGGCGGTGAGCAGTGGGCAGCTCGCCGCCCGGTAAGGACCAGGTCTGAGTCGACGGCGCGTCGTGTTTCACACGCGCCTCAAGGAGAAGATTTTATAAAAAACTAGCATTCCGCCCGCGACTTCGCCCGCGTGGAGTTCGGTTGTATCGCGCTTTTTAGATTTCCCTCGGGAACATCAAATTTTTCCGGGATAAAAGGTAGCCTATGTTCTTTCTCAAGGTCTCAAGATTGTTTGTGAAATTTCATCAAAATCGGTTGAGAAGTTTAAGCGGGAAAGCGTAACAGACAGACAGAGAGACAAACAGACAGACCGATAGACAGACAAACAGATAGACAGACAGACAGAGTTACTTTCACATTTATAATATTAGTATGGATTACTAAATTCAACAAATTAAATAAAATTGTCATACATAATTACAATCTCAATTTAGTCACACCAGCCCACCACATGTTGTTTACATTAGAGAACTGTGGGCAATGATAAAGGAATGATGGTCATGTGTCTAAATGATTACGGCTGCACAGGTCAATTGCTGCGCTTGCCGCGGTTGGTTCGTAGATCCTATCCATTACATAACAAGACCCCGTCGTGCCTTTAAAAGCACGTGGATCCCGGTTGTTATTCGTAGATCTTTTGCAGTCCTTACGAAGAGCAGCCTAAAAGTCTGATATCCAAGTTTTTTTTTTATTATTAAGGTTAACCAGCAATTACACACTTTACTTATTTAAAAATGTCTTATAAATAGGTATATCAGTGCGTAACCAACTACGTTATCCACATATTACATATTCGAGTAGAAGAGCACGAGTACAACATTACTAATTAAACTTAAAAATGAATAAATCTTATTCTTATAATACTAATGTACATATATAAACATACACGTATCCATGTATATACGGGATACGGTTAATCATGCGCTCCCTCGACCATCTTAAGAAGTTTCTCGCCTGGGTTGACACTCGTGACCGCGGAGCTCCGGATCTAAGCTCAAAGAAGAGAGCCTTTAACCGTGCTGCCAAGTCCTACAAGAAGGCGCTCAAGAAGGCTCGCTTCGACCGCATTACCCATATTGGCAACAAGTTATCTGCGCAGCCATCCGGTAGCAGATCTTTTTGGTCCCTTGCCAAAACGGTTGAGGCGAACTTCTGTCGGCCCTCACTGCCTCCGCTGGTTAGGCTGCAGCCACATTTGGGCTGGTGCTGCCAAGTGTCACCTGGCCACTTTGGATTCAGTGGAGAGACGTGCAAAGAGGCTGATTGGTGACCCTGATCTAACTCGAGTTGGTCTCCAAAGCCTAGAGCACAGGCGTAGAGTAGCCAGCCTTTCGGTGTTCTATAGGATGCATTTCGGGGAGTGTGCGAGGGAATTGCATGATTTAATTCCCCCATCTCCGTTCCACCAGCGGACGACCCGTCGTACGGCTGGTTTCCACCCTTACGTTGTTAACACCACTACGATCCGGACGAAGCGTTTCGCCTCCTCCTTTATACCGCGTACATCGAGGGACTGGAACAATTTGCCCGCGGCGGTGTTTCCGTCGGACTACAATTTGAGTGTCTTCAAGGCTAGAGTGAATAGGCTCTTAATAAACTAGTGCGCTTTACCATCAACGATTGCGTCACTGCTTACCATCAGGCAGGATTGCGGTCAAGCGCTGGTTTATAATTTGTAAAAAAAAAAAAAAAAAGTTCAGTGCGAATTTTAGTAGCTGACAATGAAAAGTTTTGGTTTATCAAGAGTAAGGTAGCTCAGGGATTTTGTCGTAGATCTTAGCCGCGAAATTATAGCGACAAGCATAGTTAAAGCTTCGTTAGATTTGTGCAGTCGTACAACACTAAAGTCAGTGCAAGCAGTGGGCCAGGCACATGCCCGTAGGACCGATGCCCGACGGCTTCTCGAGTGGCGACCACGCACCGGATAACGCAGCGTGAGTAGGCGCCCGACAAGGTGGACTGATGACCTAGTGAATGTGATGTGAAATATGAGTGATGCGGGAGGCGCAGGACCGGTCGTCGTTGAGATCCTTGGGGGATGCCTATGTCCGGCAGTGAACGTCTTTCGGCTGAAATGATGATGATTATGATGATATTTCTAGCTGTCGTAAGTTAAAGTGTATCGTATTATGGAACAATTCTATTACAAATCAAAGGTCCTAACATTATCGGGCAGGAAAGGTGCGGGTTAAAATTTGCAGCTGGGCGAGTTGACGGTTTCCACGGTATTGTGCGTAAGAAAAAACACTATGCACGGTAGCACCAAAAGCATTTTGCACTTACGATGGGTTCAAAAGTTTAAAGTTATATCTTGATTATGATGATGACAGACTACCCTCTTTCCAATAATTAAAGCAGTAATTTTTCATCTTTCGTTCGTTTAATAAAATCATAAAGAATGGAAAGTACGGAACACGGATTGAAACGAAATAACGGTGACATAGAGCGTAGACTATAATTTACATGAAATCGAAATAAAAAATCATGTTTTGTTCAAGACAATAAACAACAACAGTATTAGAGGTTGGAGCCTCCTTTTAAGCGAGGTACGCTTCTTTACGACACTCTGCTCTTCCTTATCAACCATTATTGGGTAAACATAAATTCAAATTTTATTTTTATTTCATATTCAGTTTCTATTTCAAGTCAAACAAATATCAACCCTATTTCAATGGGAATTAACACAATAGGTTTGTTTCAAAAGCCGTGACATACTTTGGTGTTGTTTTCCATAGAAACTCATATAATATTACATTTATATTACTGAAGACAACGCCTTGAACAATGACACCGTATAGAAGTTAAGAGTTTTATGTAAATTGAGTACTAGACAAGCTATTTTTATAAAGGATTTATATTATACAATGTAGTATTAAATACATAGGGTACGGTCATAGTTCATATTGATCAGACAACTGTGCTGCTGGAGAATTTGTTGCGCTAATCAGCTCGGACTAGCTAAAGCATTAGGAAGTGAAAAATTAGTAACAAAATATTATGTATTTGAAAGGTTTAGCGAGAAAAGGTTTTTTTTAATATTTATAAACTAGCGCTTGACCACAATCTCGCCTCATGGTAAGAAGAGATGCAATCATTGATGGTAAAGCGCGCTAGTTTATTAAGCCTATTTATTCGCACAAAAAAGCTGAGTAAATAGGAAGGAAGACGGCTGTTGAGCGAGGTGATGAAATGTTGACCAACGATGTTGCGCCAGGGGGAGATTGATCTGGAGACCCTCCACAACCAAACTCCCGGCACAACGACGTTTGACGCATCGTACCCGATACACATCGTAACACAACTGCTCAAACCCGTCCTCCGTACGGATTCACCAGACATCATGCCGGAACACGACGATTGCTTGGCGGCAAGACTGTCTGGTGGGTGGTAACTTCTACCGGCAGCCAATGTTATGGCCTACCACCGGTTTAGGTGTAGTATATGGGTTTTTTAAACGACAATTGAAAGTTAACAAGGTCACTGGCCCATCTTGTGAGATGCCTTCCAAAGCTACGCCTTCCGATAAGCGTTCGTTGTTAAATAGAACTTCCTGATGTCGCAGGAACTCATTTTGTGTGAGAAGTACGGAACCGGTCTGGTGAAGGCGACAAGACGACATACATGACATGACTGACATGTTATTTGAATTCGTATAATTGTCTTTTTTTTTACAATGCCAATATGTGACCTGTCACGCCCTTTGTGCCTGAAGCTTGAGGTAATAAGTCTTTACTTATTTACATTTCCATTTTAATGATATTTAATTTTTTTTTTGCTTTGCTGGTATTTTGTTGTGGACTAGCTGGCATGTAGTAAATAATTTCATTGTTGTGTTTTCTTGTGTTCATTACTATACATAGTATTGTATAAAGTCATGTGATTTTTTTTTCTAATTAACAGACATCTGCGTTCTTCTTCCCAGCGAAAGCACTAGGAAGTGTCGATGGGTGGGCGTTTTGGGGGACTGTCTTATGTAATATTGACGTTCAAAACGTACTAATTCTCAGCCTAATTTGAATAAATGACTTTTGATTTGGTGCTTGCGGGACGCCTATGTTCAGCAGTGGGACGTCTTATGGCTGAAATTAATTTAAAGTTACGTTTAAAAGCTAAAATGTATGGATAATCACTACCTAACTTTTAGCAAAGGTTTTGATTAAATTATAATACAATATTTGTTTCAACGAACACCGTATCAATACTATTTTTAAATTTTCACAAATTTGTCCAAGATTTAGTAAAAACGGAATTAATATCCGTTTTTACTAACTTTTAGACAAATATGTGATTTTTAAATTTGTATGTGCGGTTTGACCTTCAAATTCAAGAGTTAAAGGTCTGTATGTGCTTCTTATTAGATTCCCAGAACCAATCAGCTTGCGAAAATGACAGTCAATCACAGTGGTTCAGTACGTTACGATACATAAAGGTCTCTCCAATTTATTGATGACTAGCTTTCCGCCCACGGGTTCGCCCGCGTGGAGTTAGGTTATATCGCGCTTTTTAGATTTGCCTCGGGAATATCATTTTTTTCTGGGATAAAAAGTACCCTATTATTTAATCCGGACTTTTAACTTTACGTCTGAAAAAATCAAAGCAATCGGTTCAGTAGTAACGGCGTGAAAGCGGAACAAATAAACAAACTCACTTTCTCATCCATACTAATTTTATAAATGCGAAAGTAACTCTGTCTGTCTGTCTGTTACGCTTTCCCGCTTAAACCTTCAATCGGTTTTGATGAAATTTGGCACAGACAATCTTTAGACCCTGAGAAAGGACATAGGCTACATTTTATCCCTGAAAAATTTGATAACCGAACTCCACGCGGGGGAAGCCGCGGGCGGAAAGCTAGTTTATAATATTAGTAAGGATTTTTGAGTTTGAGTTAGTTTCTGCAAATAGAAAATGTTTACATTTTTTTAGCATTTAGACATACCTACTAAAACACCAGATTTACAATAAAACCTGTTCATGGTTCCGTATCAAAATGGTAAAAATAAAACAGACATAATCTAAGGAAAGGTCACCGGCATTACGTTCGACACCTAATATCGATGACCCTCCTCGAGCTCCTGAGGTCACTTTAGCTTAAACGTGAAGCCGGTGACCTGCCCTTGAGAGACCACTTGCAAGATTTAAGGCTGCAAGGTACATGGGCTTAATACAAAGTGGTTGAAGAGGAAAGTGCTGATCCTACATTGTCATATTAAGATTTTAGGGAAATTTGCATAAAATATATTTATGACATTTTCATCACTGTTTTTTTTTTTTAGCACGTAAATTGATTGTTATTTACAAAGCAAACACATAATGTTATTGTAAAAATTCTCATTTTTAATGTCTGAACTTGAAAAAAGCCTATGATCCCTGAGGTTTCAGCTTTTCTTCCCAGAGGTAGTTAGGAAATGCCGGCCCCAACTAGTTTAAAAAAATTATGACGTGTAAAAGTGATCAGTGATACTACTTGCATAATAAACGATTTTATTTCATAAGGAATTTCGCTTTGTAAGAAATTTTAACTATATGAAAATGAACATCTGCTAGGCCTGCCGAACATACAACAGCAATCGCTACAACAGTTTAAGCTAATGCATGACAGAACACAGGAATGTCTTAATGATTCACGGAAAATGTTGAAGTTTAGCCATATCAGCAGTTAGACTGGTATAGCGGACCCCAGACTCCAAAAGCTGAAAAGGCTTCGGATGCGACTGGGATTAACGCTGGGATAATGATGATGATAGATAATAAATCATCATCATCAACCTTTTTTTATCGTCCCACTGCTGGGCACAGGTCTGCTCTCATACAGAGAAAGATTGAGCGTAATCACCAGGCTTACTCAATGCGGGTTGGCGATTTCAGACTTAAAGTCCAGGTTTTCTCAAGATGTTTTCCTTCACCTTTAATCAGTAATTGGTGTCCATAATATACTTAGAAAGTACATATAACTTTAGAAAAGTTACATTGGTACTTGCCTGACCTGGAATCGAACCCGCGCACTCATACTTGAGAGGCTGGTGCTTTAACCACTAGGCCACCACGACTTTACAAAATATAATAACTCATATTTCAAGTAAAATGTATCTACTTTTCTCCAACGGACAGAGTTGCAAAGACAAATGATAAAAACTCATCGGTGAGTTTCCTTCTTCGTCACCAGCAATCCAAGCTAAAAAGTTGCGACATATTATTTTAGAAGACCAACAAAAGCTAAACTGATTGATTGATCGGTATTCTTCGTTGATATAAAGTATTTGTGAGAGGGCCCAAGTTTCACAAAAATCTCAGCGTAGATTTTCTTCTTAAAATTTTTCGATACACACAACAGATTATTTCAGAGGATTATATATCCGGATTCAAATTTAATCGGATTAATAGCTTTATCACGTGATAATGCGATTGATTCTTGTTACAAAAAGTAATCTTGATGACGTCATTAGGAATCTTTTTTTATCATAAGTAATTTATCCAATTAGTAGCATGCATTTAATCGAACCTGAAATAATTTTCTTCTTAGTTTCCTCGCGCTCTCCGGCTGCTTTGCTAGCTTGACTCACGGCATAGCTCTGATCTAACCGGAGTCTCATGCATGGTCGCTGCCCTGTGGCGGGCTACAGGGTCTGTCAGACTCTTACTGACTAAAAACCACCCCGGTGGTCCATCTCACACCTACACCGGGGGTTGCGAGAAGGAACACTGCTTCTGCAACCGCAGACTCGTGCCGACCCGCCACCGCGGGCCTCCTCGGGTCAGGGGGGTTCTCTCCTATTCTCCTAGCTTTACTGTTACACCACCAACTATAACTAAAGGGTACAATTAAAAAAAGTACACTAAAAGGATATTTTTAATTTACTTATTGAAGTTTTTAAAGTATCATTTCGAGGGAAACAAATGGATCGAAAGGTGATGTTCTTTAGTGTCTGCCATAGGAAGAAGGCGTCTGCTTCTTTCTGTATGTATCATCATCATCATCAACCTTTTTTATCGTCCCACTGCTGGGCACAGGTTTCCTCTCATACAGAGAAGGATTGAGCATAATCAACACACTTGCTCAATGCGGGTTGACTTCCTTCACCTTTTAATCAGTCATTGGTAGTAGTCAGTATGTGTAGGATCAATTAAATATCATATATATATTATTTCTCATGGGATTTTTTTTCTCAGTACGTCATAATTTCCAGCATACTTTATGCATATGATTGAGGCATCATTTTAAACTTTTTCTGGACTGCTACACCTGAAAAATATACAAACTACTCACATGTCTTGAAAATTTAAGACTGAAAATATGCGAACAATTTGCACGGGTCACCCAGGTTTCTTAATAAACTGGTGCGCTTTACCATCAACGATTGCATCATTGCTGATCATCAGACGAGGCCGTGATCAAGCACTCTCCTAACAAATATTCTATTTCTAACATCTTATCATATATCTTTGTAATAAATATCTATTTTAAGTATGTAATAAATATTCAAATGTTTTATGGTTTTCCGCATTATAAATAATCTTGTAAATTTTAATTTGGTCTTTGGAATCTTTAAACTAGTTGCTCGGCTAACGCTTTAGTAATTTTAATAACCGAGCCATGTATTTTATTGAATTCCAAACCAAAAGGACAATTAATCAAAGAACAGTAAGTGTTAAATACCCCGATGGTATTTAGGGAGGTTGACTTGTTGGTACACTAGTGAGGGTTGTAAATAAAACCACTGTGTAGTGTACTGATCTGATTGCTCTCGATTGCTCGATCTCTTTCACTCGATCTCTGGATCTCAGTCTCTCGATCTCTCATTTATTAAAAAAAAACTTAACTTATATACTACACCCGGTAACGAAACCGCCTTCGAAAGCGACTTCTAAATCGACGCCAACGCCATCTATCGGTTCTCTCTCTCTCTCTCTTCTTTAACTCTCTTCAATTATAAAATGCCAAAAAGTGTATTATCAAATAATTTCGTTTTATATGACTTTTGTTGCTGTTAGTAATAGTCTAGGTCTTTGATTTTTCTTTACTAAAAAGCCCTAACAATAAAAATGTACTTGAGAAAATATTACCAATCAATCTTGAGCCTTAATACTATAACGATAAAGTGTAGTAGCTTGACGCGCTGTCATCTGTACCATATTTTAGCAAATAAATATTTTGATTCGATGGACTATGAAGATGATGAACGGTCTGGTAAAACTATAACCCTGAAAATTTTTCAACACTGAAAATTTTCTATGGCTTACACAAAATATTGCAGCTGTAAATTATATAAGTAAATTGAAAGGATTATTCTGACAAGTCTTTTGCGTTATTTCATGACACATAACATAACATCAGCCCTCGCAGAGTTGTACCTCCTGGTACGGCTTTTACTCATTTTCGCCTATTGTAGACCTATGCCGCAGGAGTCGAGCATATTTCTATCAACTGGACATGAAGTCTGCAACTTCGTGCTGCATCTGAGAAGTTTCATAGCACTATAGTTGACTCGGGCGTAAAACCATACAGGACCATACCACAATTTCTGAGAAGCAACAGGCGTGAAACCACACGTTAAATCTTAGGTCATGTAGGCTGCATCTCTCCACCCGTGCCAAGAGCATACATGTGTGCTCTAAAATTTCTCCTGCATACTGGGCTAACCCTTCGCCGAGATTAGCCACCGTAGCCGAAATTTCTGTTACTGTTGCTCATCTTTATAGTAATATTTATTATTACTAGCCGCCGCCCGCGACTTTGTTCGCGTGGAGTAATAAGAAAAAATATAGGTACAGCATACATTTAAATTTTTTGTTATGCTCCGCTGCTATTGGTCGCAGCGTGATGTTATATAGGCTAAAGCCTTCCTGGATTATTGGACTATCCAACGTAAAAATATTTTTTCAAATCGAACCAGGGGTTTCTGAGATTAGCGCCTTAAAACAAACAAACTCTTCAGTTTTATATACCTACTAGCGGCCGCCAGCGACTTGTAAAGTTGTTCGCGTGGAGTTAGTTATGCTCCGCTCCTATTGGTCGCAGCGTGATGTTATATAGCCTAAAGCCTTCCTGGATTAATGGGCTATCCAACGCAAAAATATTTTTTCAAATCGGACCAGTAGTTCCTGAGATTAGCGCGTTCAAACAATATCTTCAGCTTTATATATTAGTATAGATATTATTGTATTGTATCACCAGGCTTACATAGATTGGTAGACGTATATTCAGATATTATTAAACAAATAAACACCAACCGAATAGCAAACATCTCGTTAGAAATCAATATCTTGCGAACGTTGGAATATCAACAGCTACACACATTACTATATCTATGTATATTTAGATGTAGCAGAATGCATTGATTGGTACTCTTGTCGTGTTATAACTGGTCTGCAGAGCACCGAATCCTCTTTCCGTGTTTTAAGCATTCAGCAGAATGCCAGCGTCAGCTATCCTACCTGGCACATGCTGAGCTGGACTCCTATTTGGTGCAACCATGAGACATACGCCGCAAAGTTGTGTTCGAAACCGTTTCAAATGTCTGTGTTGTCTATGCGTGAA
>JADWQK010000029.1:0-12792 GCA_017933935.1 Sesamia nonagrioides
AAAACTAGATGGCGTATGATAGAAAAAAAGGAATATGCTAGTGTGTTTAAGAGCCAAGTGGTAGATAAGATGATTGAAATGGGGGATATGGAAGGAAAATCTGTGAATGAATGTTGGAAAGAGATGGCGGACTATATAAGGAGAGTAGCTAAAGATGTGTTTGGAGAATCCAAAGGGAAAGGTGTGATAGAAAAGGATACATGGTGGTGGAATGAAGATGTGCAAAAGATACTCAAAGAAAAGAAAATAACTTTTAAAGAATGGCAAGGTGTAGAAAACGGGAATGATAGTTTAAAAGAAGACAAGAAGAAGATTTATAATGAATGGAAGAGGAAGGCAAAAAAGGCGGTAGCAGTTTCGAGGGCTAAGGCGCAGGAGAAGTTGTATGACTCACTGGACAGCCCTAGAGGCCAGAAGGAGCTCTACCGGATTACAAAAGCAAGAGAAAGGAGAACGAGAGATATAAGTAATATCAAATGTATGAAAGACGATGCTGGTAAGGTTCTGTCAAGGGATGACGAAATAAAAGAGCGATGGAAGGTTTATTTTGAAAAGCTAATGAACGAAGAGAATAAATGGAGTGGCGTGCTCAAAGAGGTACAAGAGAATATGGGTTTAGTAAGAGAAATTAGCATGGATGAAGTAAGAATAGCAGTTCAAAGTATGAAAAATGGAAAAGCTATGGGCCCAGATGATATACCAGTAGAAGTATGGAAGTGTTTAAAAGGAGATGGATGTATGTGGCTGACTTTATTCTTCAATAAGTTGTTGCATGAAGGAGAGATCCCACAAGAATGGTGCAATAGTTCACTAGTGCCCATCTTTAAGAATAAAGGTGATGTACAGGACTGTAACAACTATCGAGGGATAAAGCTCATGTCACATAGTATGAAGGTATGGGAGAAAGTGATTGAGAAAAGATTGCGAGAGGAGAGTGAGATTACCCCAAACCAGTTTGGGTTTATGCCAGGTCGAGGAACAATGGACGCCACTTTTGCACTCCGCCAAGTGTGCGAGAAATACAGACGTGCACACAAGAACTTGCACATGGTGTTCATTGATCTGGAGAAAGCGTATGATAGGGTACCTCGTGATGTGCTGTGGTGGGCCCTGAAAGAGAAAGGTTTGCCTGGGAAGTATGTAGAGTTAATTCGTGCTATGTACAGTCGATCTCGTACCTACGTCCGGTCGGCTGCTGGCAATACCGACCAGTTCAGTGTGGCGGTAGGCTTGCACCAGGGATCGGCTTTAAGTCCGTACCTCTTCCTGTTGATTATGGACGCTCTTACGTCGGACATCCAGGAGGAGGCACCCTGGTGCATGCTGTTCGCCGATGACATTGTTCTCGTCGGTGAAGATGGACTTGAGATCCAGAGCAGATTGGAGAAATGGCAACAGAAGCTGGAGAATGTTGGCTTGAAAATCAGCAGAACCAAAACCGAATATATGTTCTGCGATTTCGGCGGTCTCTCCACTTCTGGAGCCATGGCGCTTGATGGCGCACTCCTACCAATCTGCTCCGACTTTCGGTATCTCGGTTCACTCGTGCAAAGCGATGGCGAAATAGATCGGACGGTTAAGCACAGAATTAACACTGGGTGGATGAAATGGCGGCAGGTCACGGGAACAATCTGCGACTCACGCATTCCCCTTAAACTTAAGGGGAAAATATATAAAACCATGATCCGACCTGCTGTCTTGTATGGATCAGAATGTTGGGCTACGAAAGGGATGAATGAAAGGCAAGTGCATGCAGCCGAGATGAGAATGCTAAGAGGGATGTGTGGTGTTACACGAATGGATAGAATAAGAAATGAGTACATAAGAGGAAGTCTGAAAGTGGCACCGGTAGCTGAAAAGTTGTGTGGAAATCGGTTGTCCTGGTACGGGCATGTGTTACGGAGAACTGAGGAGAATGTCGTGAGGAGAGTCTTAATTATGAATGTTGATGGCTATAAGAGTAGGGGAAGACCAAAGAAACGATGGAGGGAATGTGTGAAGGATGATATGACTAAGAAGGGAGTGACTGCGGAGATGGCTTCTGATAGGGATGCATGGAAGAAAAAGACATGTTGCGCCGACCCCCAAATAAATTGGGATAAGGGCAGGAGAATGATGATATTAGTAAACAGAAGCAAGAAGGACTTATGAAACACAATTTTAGTAAAATTTTACAAATATTTTAACGAGTCAATATCATCGATTTTGAGACCGATTTTCTTTTTTTTTTTTTTACAAATTATAAAATAGAGATAGAATAGAGAATAGAATACTCTTTATTATGTACATCATATAGATTACAAAAACATAAATATAAAAATTTTACAAAGGGTGACACAATGGGCAGTCTTATCGCTAAGAGCGATCTTTTACAGACAACCTTTGGATGGAATAGTAAGGGGAAGGAGAGAGAAATAATGTAGGTAGTCTACAGTGTACTATTTACAATTTTACTTAATTTATATAATAAATATACCTACACGTTAAGTGTATCATACTAGTCCAATAAATACTTATATACATCTAATTAATAAAAATCATACAAAAGCAAATAAAAAATAATGACATGTTTAAAGAGAGAGGAAATGCTTTTTACCATGGTTTTAAAAGTGGACGGAGTTTGAGCACGCCTTACAGACACGGGCAAGTCATTTCATAGCCGAACTGCTTGTACAGTAAAGGATTTATCGTAAAAACTAGTGGAATGCATCGGCATGTCTAATATCAGGTTTTCCGATGACCTCAGATATCTATTATGTGTGTCATGAAGGAACTTGAATCGTTCTTTAAGATAAGTGGGGGTTTTAGGATTAAACAAAGTGCTGTAGGGCTGAAATAGGATATGAGAATTCCGGCGAAGACGTATGGGAAGCCACTTAAGCTTTGTACGAAATTCAGATATGTGATCATATTTGCGCAGGCCAAATATAAATCTTATGCAGAAGTTTTGAAGTCGCTCAAGTTTATCTAGTTGTGCCTCAGTAAGATCTGGATAACTGACATCTGCGTAGTCAAGGATGGGAAGTAAAAGTGATTGTGCAAGCGCAGTTTTAGTGGCAGTAGGAAGAAAATTCCGTAACCGTCTCAGAGACTTACCAGATGCAAAAATTTTGCGACTCACTTCCTGTAGCTGTGGATCCCAGGAAAGATGCTTGTCGATCCAAACCCCAAGGTTCTTAACCTTCTCACTGAACGGTATAGCAGTTCCATTAAATTGAACTTGGGGAAGTTGCAACCAGTTTATCTTGGGGAACATCCTTGAACTGCCAATAACAATGACCTGAGTCTTCGATGGGTTAACAAGCAACCCATGTGCCTCACTCCACTCACAGATTGAGAACAAATCCTTGTTGATGATTTGAATGGCATCAGCTAAGTTTGAGTGACCAGCCTGTTTATATATCTGCAAATCATCTGCATAAAGGTGGTAGGAGGAAAGAAGGTTTTTAGTGATGGAATTAATAAATATTGCGAAAAGTAAAGGAGATAAAACGCCGCCCTGAGGTACACCGGCAGAGGTACAGCACCACGAAGAGCAAGACTCTTCTATGCATATACGTTGCCGACGGCCATACAGGTAACTACGAAACCAGTCAATCGCTGTTGGAGATATGTTAAGCAAGCGAAGCATGCCAAGCAGGATATCGAAATCGACAGTGTTGAAAGCATTACTAAAGTCCAGTAAACAAAGAACCGTCAGATTTCCCTGCTCCATACCCAAGCGTATGTCATCAGTGACATTAAGTAAGGCTGTAGTGGTACTGTGACCAGGACGAAAACCAGATTGGAAAGGATTCAGAAGACTATTCTTACAAAGAAAAGTACTGAGCTGATAATGGACAAGGCGTTCTAGGACCTTGGAGAGGAAAGGCAAGATGGAGATGGGACGGTAATCAGAAAATGAAGTTGGATTGGATTTTTTGGGTAACGGAATGAGTTTGGCATCTTTCCACATCGATGGAAAGGCACCATGGGATACAGAGTAATTAAGGATATAGCACAGGATAGGAAGAATCTCATCGAGGATAGGGAGTATCATTTTCCGACTTACACAATCATTACCGATTGCGTTAGACGTGATTGAAAGTATGCACTGCTTAACATCACAATCAGTGAATTGACTAAAAATAAATGGGTCATGGTCCGGTGTTGGCAGGTTCGAAAGGTAGTTAACGGTGGTCGCCTTTATGATCCCATTACAGTGGGGCGAAGAGGAGAAGTGTTGATTCAGTAGATCAATATCTAAGTCTTTGGGAAGCGATTCTTGGCGGGATTTTCCAACACCCATGGATTTGTGAAATTTCCAGACTTTTGCTGGATCTCCGTTTTCAACTGAAGTGTGGATATAACGGCGTTGTGCATCTCTACACACCTTATTGCAGCGATTGCGTGCATCAACAAAGATCTCCCAGTTCGATGGCGAGGGCCGACACTTGTGTTTGGTTTTAGTAACAGCTTTTCTGTGCATGATAGCCCTAATATCATCTGTAAGCCATGGCGCCGGAAGATGTCTGATCTTCACTGCACGAATTGGAGCGTGAATATCATACAGCTGCACAAGATTGTCCGTAAGTAGCCTGACTTTGTCATCCACCGATTCAACATCAAACAAAGGAGCCCAGTCAATGTTGGCGGCACCTCTTCGGAGATCATCTGAATTCATACCACCAAAATTGCGCTGCAGGAGAATTTTAGGTTTTGCCTTAGGTGGGCGAATTTTATAGGATAGGAATAAGAGATCGTGGTAAGAGAACATGTCAGCTGGGCATTGACCATGCTTGCTGACGTGTTGCGGAGAAGAAACAATGAGAAGATCCAAAAGTGAAGGATTACAATTGGGAAAATGATGTGTGGCACTCAAAGGGAGAATTGATAGATTTGACGACTGAATTGTTGAACGAAGAGAAGAAGAGCGAGAATCGTTTTTCAATAAGCAAGTATTGAAATCCCCCATAATGACTGTATGACTGTAAGAGGGTGTTAGGTTTTCTAGGATCTTTTCAAAGGAAGACATGAAACTTATGCGTGACGAGGGGCAATAATAAACACCCAATAGGACTCTTACGTGGTTAAGGGTTACTTCCAAAAAGAGATGCTCGCCTGCATGTTGCGGTGGAGGTTGTGTTGACATATCGACAATTGAAAAAGGAATATATGAACGAAGGTATATGGCAACACCGCCGCCACCGCCACTCCTGCGATCATTTCTTATCAGTTGATAACCCGGCAAGGAGTAGGAAGAAGAAGGTAGGCAAGGCTTTAGCCAAGATTCTGACACAAGGATAGCATGGATCCTCTTACAGTCTAGATTCACTAGCATGTCAGAAAAATGTGCCGGAATACTCTGTGCATTTATATGGACTACATTGAAATTCTTAGATACATCGGAAAACTGAGACTCAAGGGTGTCAGCAAGGGACTGAAAGCTAGCAGTACTGTTATCACTACAGACTGACAAAAAGCCTTGGGTGTCGCTGTCATCATTTATAACTGGCATCAGTACAATATAAATAAAAGTTAATAAATGTAATAATATAATAAATATGTATATAAATAGGTAATGATATAAAAAAAAAAAAAAACAATAAGTTAAATCCACCCGCCAGTTGAGTGTTCACAAAGTAAATATAAAACAACATTTAAATAATTTCATCTAAATAATTTCATCATCCGGATAACATTTATGGTAAAAATTATGGTAAAATTTATGATTTAATGAAACAATAATATGCACAAATACAATAAATAAAATCAATTTATGAGAAATATACTTGTCACACTGTCTGCATTTGGCATACCACCACTCCATCCCTAAAGTTTCTGAACGAAAACTTCAAAAACAGAGTGACATAAGACGCGATCAATAGTTGACAGCTGACAGATAGAAATGAAAAATAAATAAATAATAAAAGGAATACCTACAAGAAACAAATATTTACATGTAATATATGTATGTGGAACGATAAGGGTATAAATTGTAATAACTGCCACCCGGATGACTAACTAACAAGAAAGAAAAATAAAATAATTAGAGCGCACCGTCCTACTTCTTCGCAGCAGCACGCCGGGCTTTCTTCGGTGCCGGTGATGGGGATAGCGATGGGGACAATGTGGCGGCGCCAGGAGTCATGGCTTTTTCACTCACCTGTATAATCTTGCCGAGATCATCCAGGGTATTTACTCTTTGCCGAGAGCCATCGCGAAGAACATATATTTGGCCCTGCTTAGTCCAGCAATTGGTTTCTCCAAGTCTCTCACGCGCTGACATGAAGAGCTGATGCCGCGATCTCGTCAGAAACTCTGAAACCGTTATTCCAGTACCCTTCAGCTTGGCTTTAGCAAACCAGACACTATCTCTGATGCTGACGTCCCGTAGCTTGCACAGAATGGGCCTGGGCTTGCTAGCACCCGCTTGTCTACCCAACCGGTGGCACCGCCTGATGTCAGCAACCACAAAATCAGTCAGCTTCAGGTGACATCGCACAACCTCAGCGACAACCTGTGTGGTTTCTTCCTTGGCTTGCTCGGTGATACCATGTAGCAGGATCATCTTGCGTCGCCCACGCATCTCCAGGTTGTCGAATCCTTGAGCCAATGCTTCCAACTGCTGCTGAAGACAGCACAAAGCCTCAAGAATAAATTTCTTAAATGCAGTGAAGTCCGCTACCAAACTGTCACTAGTGCAGCTTGCTGTTCCTGCAGGGTTGTTTTGCAATTCTGCTTCAAAGGCTGTCATCCTGTTTTGAAATAGCAACTTCATATTTGATATTGAGGCTTGCAGTGCTTCCATAATGAAGTTTGAAAACTGTGAATTGTTTTAATAACTGTGCGATCAAATTTTGGAGATAACACTACACTGGTAGGTACCTTAGATTAGCATGAATATGTATACATTGAAATAAGAAAAAATGTATATATTTGTAATTATAATTAATTTTTAAAAATGGAGCAAATTTTTCCACTGTACGTACAACTACCCGTATAAACCAGCGCTTGACCGCAATCCTGCCTGATGGTAAGCAGTGACGCAATCGTTGATGGTAAAGCGCACTAGTTTATTAAGAGCCTATTCACTCTAGCCTTGAAGACACTCAAATTGTAGTCCGACGGAAACACCGCCGCGGGCAAATTGTTCCAGTCCCTCGATGTACGCGGTATAAAGGAGGAGGCGAAGCGCTTCGTCCGGATCGTAGTGGTGTTAACAACGTAAGGGTGGAAACCAGCCGTACGACAGGTCGTCCGCTGGTGGAACGGAGATGGGGGAATTAAATCATGCAATTACCTCGCACACTCCCCGAAATGCATCCTATAGAACACCGAAAGGCTGGCTACTCTACGCCTGTGCTCTAGGCTTTGGAGACCAACTCGAGTTAGATCAGGGTCACCAATCAGCCTCTTTATACAGATACTGAAAACCCTGAACCTTGAACTTTGGCATGATTTTCATTTACAGCAGTGTACCTAACTAATTTGAGTTTTGTAAAAGTTCTAAACAATTCCATGCGATGTTGAATCTAGAATGAGAATGAGAAACTATATCGAATACTAAATCGATAACAAAAATAGACGAGTAAATTGTTTCCATCGAAAATCAATATTTTGATTACTTACACATCCCTATTTACTCAAAGGATGCCGCGAGGCCGCGTAGGTACAAATAAAATAAAAATCATTTTTACTTTAAATTATCAGTTGCGCGTAAACACCGCTTCGTGAAGACTATTCGTGTATTGTGTGATCATGTCGTTTCCTAATGTAGAGTAATGTAACATGCTGATGGAAGGTAGCAATTGCTGTGTTGTGATCAGGTGATTGTGGTCAATGTGGTCAATGTGGTTCCAGTATGACGGTGCGTCACCATATCTTTGTCCTGTACGTGAGTTACCTCCATTATCAGTTCGGCGAGCAGTGGATTGGTAAGGGTGGACCAACTGTGGCTAGCGCGGATTTTAAATATGGAACAACATCTTCGCCACAGCCATTATGCTCATCGAATGAAATGATACATTCGGAGAGTCAGACGACCTTCCTACTTAAAAAAAAGTTCTTTTCACGAGCTGCCTAAGTATCATTATTTCTTTCGAGACTCGATAAACGTGGATGAACTACCTATACCTACATGCATGAGGTCAACTGAGGTTATGACCTGTGCCTGTGTTGCCATGAAATTACCTATTTATTTTATTTAAGTTATTTATTTTTTAGGGGGAATTTTTTTTTAAGTTTAGCCAGGTTTTGTAGGCATTAGTAGAATCAGTTATCGATACCTAACAATACCTTCACGGGTCGGACAGGGTTTTCTTAACATATTGTATAACATCACGTTGCGACCAATAGGAGCGGGGGCATATTGTTGGACTTTTGAGGGCTCCAACAACCCGTAACGACTGTCATTAGATTGTTCGTATGGCAACCGGGACCAACGGCTTAAAGTGCTTTCCGAGGCACAACCGGACCAGTGCCTACAAATATTTACACTGCGCGAGGATCGAAACCGCGCCTCATTGCGCAGCGGCCGCGTTCGCTACCGCTACACCACAGAGGCTGTCAAAGTTTTGCCATATATATTATTTATCGGAAATATATAATTACGATTAAAATGTTGATCGTAGAAGGGCGAAAATGGGTTATATTATTTTTATTGCCACGAAGGCAGTTAAGTGGTAGGCTACTATTGTTATGAACAGCTGAAAGATGTCCACAGCTGAACTTAGGCCCAAGCGTCGCCACATCTTCGTCAATTTTTTGAACTATCTTTATTTATTTCTGCTTCACTCAAAGTTTGACCGGTACAGCCTAATGTACTAGCACAACCAGCAAATGGGACTGTATGTTCGGAATCACATTCCACAATAATATAGTAAAGAAAATGTTTCAGAAATGTATGGAGCTTGGGCCAGCACATTGTACACTTAATGCTAGGTATAGTTACGCTATAGTTAACTGTTTTTAATGTTAATTTCCTATATTTTGGCTTAGTTTTTATACAGATTCAATTTAACTCGGCCAAGGAGTGCAACACAACTACTAATAAATATGGTGGTCAGCAATAAGCGAAATAAGATTTTGACAGTGACATTTGATTGACGTGTCATGTATCTAAGGCTATCGTATCTATATTATCTACCATATGACTGCGAAAAAAACAAAACATGAATTCCGAACATACGGCCCATTAAATAAACACAATCAACTCAAATCAACACTCGACACGAACACAACGGAAAAATAGAACTATCAAAGTCACCAATCAAAGGTCATAAAAAGTGTCATGGCTACCTTAATAAAGGGTTATCTCGCTAATAACCGTTTCAAATAATTAATTATATATACTTGTATTTTTATTCAAATTAATTTAGTAGAATTTTTTATGAAAATCTACATTTTTTTCCTTTTTATCTATACATATAGCGTACATAGTTTATATATAAATTACAAACTAGCGCTTGACTGCAATCCCGCCTGATGGTAAGCAGTGATGCAATCGTTGATGGTAAAGCGCGCCAGTTTATTAAGCCTACTCACTCAAAAGAACTGAGTAAATAGGAAGGAAGACGGCAGTTGAGCGCGGTGATGCAATGTTAAACCCAACAACACGACCAACGATGCTGCGCCAGAGGGATATTGATCTGGAGGCCCTCCACAACCAAACTCCCGACACAACAACATTTCGCGCATCGTACCCGGCACGTACATCGCAACACAACTGCTCAGACCCGTCCTCCGTACGGCTTCACCAGACATCATGTCTTTTAGTGGTGGCCCAAAATGAAACATCTCCTTTGCAGCCTTCCACTTGAGGCCGTGAGCCTACCAACAGCTACACATATATGGATGTCGGTGTCATTTTGATAAAAGTTGCTCATTTGATATACGCAGTAGTAGGGGAAACGCTGTGACGTTATTTTGTAATGGCGGCACGTGGACAGAGTCGTATTGGAAAGTGGGGATTGTTCAACGGTAACTTCGATTTGAGGCGCGGATTAGGGCACTTCTCTAGGGCGAAACTGTCGGTTTGCCTATTTAAATTGTTATAGTCAAGATTGGAGGGTATATTTACACTATCTATCATTATAGAATAATACACGTTTAACAATTATTATTTATGACAACCAAATACAACATACTTCATGATCTCGATTATGGGACGAGGAATCTCCCACGACAGCGTCTGGGTCTTTTGCGGGAATCCCCGATTTATAAATAGAGCTGAGCTAGTGGAGGAATCGCTGGAAAAGAAACAATTGTTGCTAACGATTTAGGTATTTTTTAGAGACTGGGTGAGTGTCACCCCAAAAAAGGTGACACCTGGGGCGTAGCAGGGGCAGCTACGCCACTGATGACTACCATGGCCCACATCTTACAAACTGTGTTTGCCGCGTTTTATTTATCCTACATAAGTAATCTGTCCTTTTGTTTATTCTCCCGTCGACAATGCCCTTATGTCCTTCTTCACAAGCTAAACTAAAGTTCAATGCATCTTTTTCTGTATATTTCACTAAGAAACGGGCAGAAGATAAAATGTCAGTTTAGACCTGTCAAATTAGTGCCTCACCAATAGAATTGACATATTTTTGGTGCTTCATGTTTATAATCCGTCTAAACTGTCTATGGAGTATCTTAATTAGACAGGATTAAACTAAATATTTATCTTCTATCCTTTTCTTTATGAAATAGGAATAAAAAAATGCATTTAACTTAAAATTACTTTAGTTTGTGATCAACAAAATGGGCGCCAATATCCCATGTCTAATGTGTGGTTTGGCGGGAATGTCAAGATGAGTGTCACGCTCATTTTTCATTAGACTTTTAAAATTATTTATAGTGTCGTTTACTAAATAAAAACGCGTGATTTATGTAGTAAAAAGTGCATTCAGTGAATAATTCAAAAAGAACAGTGAAATAATGTAGCATAGTGGCCTCATCATGTCTTTACGCTAAACCGCTCCTTATCGTCCAAACGCGTAAAACGAAAGGAGTTAGTTTAGGTTAAGTTATGCTAGGATAAGTTAGAATAAATTAGGATAAGTTAGGATAGATATTTAATGAAGAAAAACAATTACTGAAGACTTGGCTGTATGGCGTACTATGCCTTTGCCTTTTCCATTCGCACGAACGGAAAGAAATGAACCAAAAAAACAGAAAATGTCTATGGAGTATCTTAATTTGACAGGATTAAACTAAAATGTTATCTTCTATCCTTTTTCTTAATGAACTAGAAATAAAAGATGCACTTAACTTAAAATTAGTTTAGTTTGTGATCAACAAATGGGCGCCAATATCCCTCTCTATGGTGTTCGTTTAGGCTTTTTGTTGTTTTTTTTTTTTTTTTTGTGTTTTCCATAATGGACGCTCTTAACGTACAATATATTTCCGCATCGTTCTCACACGGTTGATTTTAAACGAATGATGTTTTTTTTTTTTATATATTATAAACTAGCGCTTGACCGCAATCCTGCCTGATGGTAAGCAGTGACGCAATCGTTGATGGTAACGCGCACTAGTTTATTAAGAGCCTATTCACTCTAGCCTTGAAGACACTCAAATTGTAGTCCGACGGAAACACCGCCGCTGGCAAATTATTCCAGTCCCTCGATGTACGCGGTATAAAGGAGGAGGCGAAACGCTTCGTCCGGATCGTAGTGGTGTTAACAACGTAAGGGTGGAAACCAGCCGTACGAAGGGTCGTCCGCTGGTGGAACGGAGATGGGGGAATTAAATCATGCAATTCCCTCGCACACTCCCCGAAATGCATCCTATAGAACACCGAAAGGCTGGTTACTCTACGCCTGTGCTCTAGGCTTTGGAGACCAACTCGAGTTAGATCAGGGTCACCAATCAGCCTCTTTGCACGTCTCTCCACTGAATCCAAAGTGGCCAATCAAATATTTGTATCAATAGCTTGACAATTTAAAAGAGTGTCCTTGGAGTTTCTTGCCTGTTCTTCTCCATAGGTACCTACTCTTTGGAATGTGCGACTAGCTTCACCTTACTGACTGACCGACCTTCTGACAATTCAAAAGTGCCTGTAACTGGTTTGTTTGAAATAAATGCTTTGATTTGATTTGTTCATGCTATGCGTGCTGAGAAAATATTTGAAAGCTGCAAGCTATACGCGGTCCCGAAACGTGTTGTCAACTTCCATTAGAATACAATACCTACTCTTAATTATTATGTACACCATACAGATAACAGAAAGGAAATATAAAGATTTTACAAAGGGTGACACAATGGGCTAATAACGACATCCAAAGAAATATAATGGCGTATTGTATACAGTCATGTGTTTTTTAGGGTTCCGTAGCCAAATTGGAAAAATCGGAACCCTTATAGATTCGTCATGTCTGTCTGTCCGTCCGTATGTCACAGCCATTTTTTTCCGAAACTCTATGAGCTGTTGAAACTTGGTAGGATATTCTGTGAACCGCATTAAGATTTTGATTAAAAAATAAAATAATACTAATAAATAATGGGGGCTCCCCATACTTAGAACTGAAACTCAATTATTTTTTTTTCATCAGACACATACGTGTGGGGTTTCTATGGATAGGTCTTCAAAAATGATATCGAGGTTTCTAAAATATTTTTTTTCTAAACCGAATAGTTTGCGTGACAGACGCTTCCAAAGTGGAAAAAAGTTGCCCCCTCAACTTCTAAAATAAGAAAATGAAAAATCTAAAAAAAAACATGTGATGTACATTACTATAAAAACTACCAAGAAAAATTGTTTTGAACGAAATCTAGTAAGTAGTATTTTTTAATACCTCGTAAATCGTAAACCGCTTATTACCG